>JABBCR010001863.1:0-13484 GCA_014849445.1 Cercopithecus mona | reverse complement strand
ACAAGCATTTGCTACCATGAAGGGCTAATTTTTTTTTTTTTTTTTTTGAGATGGAGTCTCACTCTGTCGCCCAGGATGGAGTGCAGTGGTATGATCTCGGATCATGGCAAGCTCCCCCTCTCGGCTTCATGGCATTCTCCTGCCTCAGCCGCCTTAGGAGCTGGGACTACAGGCGCCCACCACCTCGCCCGGCTAGTTATCCCAGTGCAAGAAAACAATCTGAAATGGGAACAAAGATTTATTTATTTTTTTTTAAAGTTCACTACTATATGGATTTTTTTTTTTTTTTTTTTTTTTTTTTTTTAAACAAAGTCTCACTCTGTCGCCCAGGCTGGAGTGCAGTGGCACGATCTCAGCTCACTGCAAGCTCCGCCTCCCGGGTTCATGGCATTCTCCTGCCTCAGCCTCCTGAGTATCTGGGACTGTGGGGGCCCACCACCACACCCAGCTAATATTTTGTATTTTTAGTAAAGATGAGGTTTCACCGTGTTAGCCAGGATGGTCTCAATCTCCTGACCTCGTGATCCATCTGCCTCAGCCTCCCAAAGTGTGGGATTACAGCACCCCAAGCGTGAGCCACCACTCCTGGCCCACTATATGGAAAATTTTTAAGAAACTGAAGCATTCAACAATAAAAAATTAATTGGTAAGTTACGTCAGTTTACCTAAAAGAATATTGTGTAGGCATTTTAAAAAACTTTATAAATTTCTAATTGTAAGAGAAGATAGTAATGATATACTAAGTGAAAAAAAAATAACAAATTTACTTCATTTAACCTCAACTTTCCTTCCTTCCTTCCTTCTTTCTTTTTTTTTTTTTTTTTGACAGAGTCTTGCTCTGTTCTCCCAGGCTGGAGTGCAGTGGTACGATCTCCGCTCACTGCAACCTCCACCTCGTGGGTTCAAGTGATTCTCCTGCCTCAGCCTCATGAGTAGCTGGGACTACAGATGCATGCCACCAAGTCCAGCTTATTTTTGTTGTTGTTGTATTTTTAGTAGAGATGCGGTTTCACTCTGTCTGTCAGGCTGCTCTCCAACTCCTGACCTCAAACTGAAATGGGAACAAAGATTTATTTTTTTAAAGAAAGTTCACTACTATGTGGATTACAGGCATGAGTCGCTGCACCCAGCCTTGTTTTTTCTTTTGAAACGGAGTCTCACTCTGTTGCCCAAGCTGATGATCCACCTGCCTCGGCCTCAGGTGATCCACCTGCCTAGGCCTCCCAAAGTGCTGGGATTATAGGCATGAGCCACTGCGCCCAGCCTCTTTTTTTTGTTGTTGTTGCTGTTGTTGTTGTTGTTTAAATAGAGATGGGGTTTTGTTATGTTGACTAGGCTGGTCTTGAACTCCTGACCTGAAGCAATCCTCCCATCTTGGCCTCTCAAAATACTGGGTGAACAGGTGTGAGCTACTGTGCCAGCCCTCAACTGTTTTTTTAAATGCAGAAAAATTACTGGCAAGGCTTCAGTGAGCTGTGATCACACCACTGCAGTTTAGGAGTGTGAGACCATCCTAGGTAACAGGGTGAAACCCCACCTCTACAAAAAATACAATTTTTTTTTTTTTTTTTTTGAGATGGAGTCTCACTCTGTCGCCCAGGCTGGAGTGCAGTGGTGTCATCTTGGCTCACTGCAACCTCCACCTCCTGGGTTCAAGTGATTCTCTTGCCTCAGTCTCCTGAGTAGCTGCAATTACAGGCACCTGCCACCATGCCCAGCTACTTTTTGTATTTTTAGTAGAGACAGGGTTTCACCATGTTGGCCAGGCTGGTCTTGAACCTCACCTCAGGTGACCCACCTGCCTCAGCCTCCGAAAGTGCTGAGATTACAGCCGTGAGCCACTGGCCTCTACCCTTCTCTTTACTAGAACAAAGGAATATTTCCATTTCTAGTTACCTAGTTTCCCACTAGGTCAGGGAAGACAGAACTGCTTTTAATATTATTTTGCTGCTTGAATAATTAACTCAATCATATGCCCTGACCAATTCACATGGAATTGAACTCCTTGGTCTATCAAATGGTTTTAATTTCACTAGGAGAAGGAGAAACCTTTATGAAGTAGGTCTACAGCAGAGCCAACCTTATCTGCTGCTATAATTTTGCCCCAGTTTTTAAAGGCCTCATTAAAGAGATAAAGGCCATGATTCCACAGGGATTATAAACTCATCAGGGAAATGTCAGGGAATGAAATAATGAAGTCAACACACTATTTGGTGAGTTATCGCCAGAACCACACTGTATTTGGCTGTGAGCACTGTATATCATGGCTTAATTAGAAACATCCGTTAACCAGGAGCCAGACTGACATTTTTATCTTGCACCCACACTTCTAAATTATTCCTCAAATTGAATATGTTGTAGCAGCCAAGATATCCAACCCTGACATTACATGCATGGGCCCAACCAGGAAATAGGCCTGGAAGAAAATCAGACAGTAGCATCCTGGGACATTCTCTTATTTATTTAACATGTGTGTTCACTCGTTTAATAAGCAAGCATGGTGCTAGATGCTCTGGAGAATATACTTATAAGAGATCTGGTCCCAAAGTTCCAACAGGATAAACTCAAAGGAAAAAATGGGCAAGTTGCTTCATTTCTCTGCATCTCAGTTTCTGCTTCTGAAAATGAGGACGATACTAGTTTATACCCCAGAGTGTTGCTGGAAGCAATTAAAGATAAAAGACACAAAGCCATGCCGTGAAGAATAAATGAGATACGTAGATAGATGATAGATAGATAGATAGATATGTATAGATGGAGAGAGAGAAAATGAATGGATAGATATATGGATAGATGGATAGGGAGAGATACATAGATATAGATAGATAGATAGATAAATAGATATAGATAGATAGATAGATGATAGATACATAGATATAGATACGTATAGATGGAGAGAGAAACAGATGAATAAGAATAGATAGATAGATAGATAGATAGATAGATGATAGATACATAGATACGGAGGAATAGGTGGATACATAGATATAGATAGATAGATAGATAACAGATATAGATATGTATAGATGGAGAGAGAGAAAAATGAATGGATAGATATATGGATAGATGGATAGGGAGAGATACATAGATATAGATCAATAGATGGATACATGATGGGTAAATAGATATGTATAGATGGAGAGAGAGAAATAGATGGATAAACAGATGGATAGTGATAGGTAGATAGAGAGAGAAACAGATGGATAGGCATAGAGAAACAAATTAGATAAATAGATGATGATAGATGATAGACAGATACGTATAGATGGAGAGAGAAACAGATGAATAAGAATAGATAGATAGATAGATAGATAGATAGATAGATGATAGATACATAGATACGGAGGAATAGGTGGATACATAGATATAGATAGATAGATAGATAACAGATATAGATATGTATAGATGGAGAGAGAGAAAAATGAATGGATAGATATATGGATAGATGGATAGGGAGAGATACATAGATATAGATCAATAGATGGATACATGATGGGTAAATAGATATGTATAGATGGAGAGAGAGAAATAGATGGATAAACAGATGGATAGTGATAGGTAGATAGAGAGATGTAGATAGATACAGAGATGGATAGCTAGATAAGCAGACAGACGTGAAAAATACATATGTATGTATTGGTGTAGTTATAAATATGTATATATGTATTTATACGTGTGTATATGTGTGTGTGTGTGATCTCTCCATGCATCCTAGGTTGTCAGAGACAAGAGGGAGCCCAGCAGAAAGAACCTGCTGAGGCAGACATAAAAACTATATGAACTTAGAATGTGTTCTCCACATTCCATAGCACAGCATAAAACATCTGTCATTTGGAAGCATTTTGTGCTTTTCTGTTTGTTTTAGGTTAAATTTTTTTGTAGTTCTATGTATTTAGGGAGTGCTAGTGCAGGTTTCTTAGGGAATATATTGTGGAGTGGTGAAGTCGGGGCTTTCCATGTACCCATTGCCCGAATAGTCAACATTGTACCCAGTAGGTACTTTTCAGCCCTCAGCCCCTCCCAGCCTCCCACCTCTCATAATTTCCACTGTCTGTTATTCCTTCTGTATGTCCATGTGTACCCATTGTTTAACTCCCACTTACAAGTGAGACCTTGTGGTATTTGGCTTTCTGTTCCTGCGTCATTTCACCTAGGATTATGACCTCCAGTTCCATCCATGTTGCTACAAAATACATGACTTCATTTCATTCTTTTTAATGGCTGAGTAGTATTGCATGGTGTATATATAGCACATTTTTTAAATCCAATCTTCCCTTGATGGGCCCTTAGGTAGATTCCACATCTTTGCTATTGTGAATAATACTATGATAAACATACAAGTGCAGGTGTCTTTTTGATATCTTTATTTTTAGAGGCAGGTTGAAGCATGAGTGGATTGTGGCAAGGCAGAGATCCATCCATGAGAAGGGCATTTCAGGCAAAAGGAATGGCTTGGACAAAGGGGTGACAGTGTAGAAATACATGGTGTGAATGAGGATAAAATGCAACAAGCCCCATTTGGCTTGAGCAAAAAATACTGCAGGAGAAAGAACTAGATGCAGTTAGGGCATGAATCAGAAATAATTTCAGCTTCCTAAAGGGAAGCAATGAAACTTGATTTCCATCATATCTTGGAAGTGAATAAAGCCCAGAAAGTTTAAGGTATCAGTTTGAAGAACTTGAGTGTCATGGTTCATGTCACTGAGCCTCTGGGGATTGTGTTGAATAAATGTTTAGAAAGAGTGCTTTATGAGTATTGCTGTTAATTAAGTATTAAGGAGTAATCATGTAATTGCCTGATGGATTCTTATTCCCTACTGTACAGATAGAGCCAATTTACTGAGACAGAAGTGTTGTAATAAAGAGTTTAATAAACACAGAGCCAGCTAAGCAGGAGATAGGAGTTTATTACTCAGGTCAGTCTCCCCGAAAGCTTGGAAGCTAGGGCTTTTGTGGATAATTTGGCTGGGAGGGGCTAAGCAGTGGGTGCTGCTTATTGGTTGGAGATAAAATCATAGGGGTGTGGAAAACAACCTCATGTGCTGAGTCAGCCTTTGGGTGGGGATCGCAGGATGGGTTGAGTCATGAGTCATGGGTCCAAATGGAGTTAGTTGTCACAATGCAAAAGTCTGGAAAACATCTCAAAAGGCCCCGCTTAGGTTCTACAATAGTGATGTTATCTATGTGAGCAATCGGGGAAGTCACAAATCTTGTGACCTCTGGCTTCATGAATCCTGAGTGATTAGGAATTATAAGAAAGCAAGCTATGGTACAACGGTGGGTTATTATTTAACTATGCCTACATCTTAGCAGAATTCAGACCCCTCCTATAATCCCAATCTCACAGCCTTTCATGGGTCTTACAAAGGTGGTTTCAGTACCAAGACAAGGAGGGGGTCAGTTTTAGAAAGGGACACTCATCCTTGATTCAAAGTTGAACTATAAATTACATTTCTCCTGTGGTTAGGTAGGTCTATGCCCAGGATTGAACAAAGGCAGCTTGGAGGTTAGAAGCAAGATGGAATCAGTTAGGTCAGCTTTCTTTCCCTGTCATAATTTTTCTATGTCATATTTTTCTCACTGTCATATTTTTTTTGCAAAGATGGTTCCAATCATAATGAAGATACCTGAGCTATGACATTTCCAAGTTTTATCAGCATCTCTATAGAAATAGATTAAACAGGTGCTGCAGAGAGTTGACCTTCAGACTCATAGGTGGAATGAACAGAAGCTTGTGCCTGGCCCACGAAATAAGCCCATGAAAAAAGGTGGCACATCCTGTGGGCTTCCATGACTGCTAGCAGTCATGGTGGCAGCATTCCAGCAGGGTTTGGCTGAGGGTTGCAGGATAGAAAATTCCCAAGGCAATGGTTTCTTCCTATTGTGCAGTGGAAGCCTTCTCCCGCAAGAAAGAAACCAAAGCAAAGACCAGACTACAAGCAGCAAGATCAGAGTCCACGGGAAGGATACCTTCCTGCAGAAAGCCAAACATCAGGAACCAGAAAAGAAAGCTTCCTAAAGAAGCCAGAGAAGTCAAGACTAGCCCCACCTGGCTGGAATTTCCAGAGACAAATGAAAATGCAGTTGTATGTTTCAGCCTGGTCTTATCCTCTAGGTGAGGCTCGACCCTGCCTGCCTGGTCTCATGCTTATTACTCTGCACAACGTAGGTGGACAAGAAATACCCCTGGAGTAACCTGGAAGGGGAAAATAATGCCATCTTCAGTTTCAATTTTCAGAGAGGGGTTTGCAAGGAAAGTACATTTGTCCACGAATCAGGTAGTCTGAGTGCCATAGCCTAGTACAAAGGCTATGGAACCAGCAAATTTGAGTTCCAATCCAAAACTCTGTCTCCAAACCAGATTAAGAGACAGGGTCCCAGGCCATGTCAACCTGTTATACTAAATCAGAAATGTGGTCTCTGCTCTGGACTTCTGCTTTGGTGGTTTGCCCTTGACATGATAAGTGATATGCTGATCCTGACTTCATTGAATAAATAGTGAACAAATATTTAAAAGTAGTACAAGGCTGGGTACGGTGGCTCACACCTGTAATCCCAACACTTTGGGAGGCTGAGGCAGGAGAATTGCTTCAATCCAGTTCGAGACCAGCCAGGCAACATATCGAGACCACCATCTCTGCAAAATTAAAAAAAAAAAAAATTAGCCAAGTATGGTGGTGTGCACCTGTAATCCCAGCTTCTCATAAGTCTGAGGTGGGAGGATTGCTTGAGCAGGGGAGGTCGAGGCTGCAGTGAGCTATGATTGTGCCACTGTACTCCAGCCTGGGTGACAGAGCAAGAGTCTGTCTCAGAAAAAAAAAGAAAGATATAAACATTTTAACATTATTTTATGAAATGTTATAAAAAATAAAAATTACAAACTTATCCTGGGTGTTCTGTCTGCTCTGCTCTGCTTCTTACTGTGTGATCTTACAACAGTTGTTTAATGCCTCCAAGTCTCACTTGGTCCTGTAATCCCAGCACTTTGGACGGCAAGGCAGGTGAATCACTTGAGGTCAGGAGTTCGAGACCAGCCTGACCAACATGGTGAAACGCTGTCTCTACTAAAAATACAAAAATTATCCAGGTGTGGTGGTGGGTGCCTGTAATCCCAGCTACTTGGGAAGCTGAGGCAGGAGAATTGCTTGAAACCAGGAGGCAGAGGTTGCAGTGAACCGAGATCACACCACTGCACTCCAGCCTGGGTGACAGAACGAGAGTCTGTCTCAAAAACAACAAAAAAAAGATGTAATAGGAAGTGCAATATTTTTCCTAAGGCTGTTCAAGGGGTGAGTGGCAGATGTTCTATAAATTGTGATTATTCATCCCTAGCTCTGCCAGTAAGTGTTTGCTCTTACATAACTCACTTTTTCTTTCCAAAGTTCAGTGTTCTCATGTGCAAAATGTGGGGTTCAGACCAGATAATCCCTAAGAAATAAAAGTGAGCTTTCTGTTTTTCGTTCTTCTGTGTTTCCAAAGCAGCACCTGGTGAGAAAGCAAGCAGTGCCTCACCTAGCAGCAGGAAGAGAACTAGTGCCTCGAGGTTACTGTTAGTCCATTTTGCATTGCTTTAAAGCAATACCTGAGACTGGGTAATTTAGAGGGAAAAGAGGTTTATTTGGCTCACAGTTCTGCAAGCATGGTGCCAGCGTCTGCTTCCGGCGAGGACCTCAGGAAGCTTCCAGTCATGGCAGAAGTTGAATGGGGAGCCAATGTATCACATGGAGAGAGAGGAAGCAAGAGAGAGAGGAGGAGGTGCCAGGCTCCTTTAAACAACCAACTCTTCACGCCTGTAATCCCTGCACTTTGGGAGGCTAAGGCAGGTGAATCACAAGGTCAAGAGATCGAAATGATCCTGGCTAACACAGTGAAACCCCATCTCACCTAAAAATATAAAAAATTAGCCAGGCATCGTGGCGGGCACCTGTAGCCCCAGCTACTCATAAGGCTGAGGCAGGTGAATTGCTTGAACTCAGAAAGTGAAGGCTGCAGTGAGCTGAGATCATGCCACTGTACTCCTGCCTGGGTGACACAGCGAGACTCTGTCTCAAAATAGATAGATAGATAGATAGATAGATAGATAGATAGATAGATAGATAGATAACCAACCAGCTCTTCTGTGAACTAACAGAGCAAGAACTCATTCATTACCTTGTGGCAGGCACCAAGCCATTCATGAAGGATCCACCCCAGGACCACACACCTCTAACATTGGGAATCATATTTCGACATGAGATTTGAAGGGGACAAACATTCAAATTATGTCAGATGCTTAGAGTTCTTTCAGACGAAAGTTGAGTCTTTAACCTCCTTGATAGCCAAGATACACAAAGCTGGTTCTCATAACTTTCAAAAGTGAATTAACTAAAAAGGCAGACAGGGGACTTTTGTTAGGTGCTTTGTTTGAAGAGAAATCCTTAGAGGGCTTATTTCTCCTTGGAGCATAATGTCAATTATTATTAATAGCTTAGAATATACTCTTGATAATATTAACGAAGTAGTCTTTAATACTTATATGTCTTTATAAGACTTTAAAATAATAATGGATTGACTTGATAAAACACCCTTTAATATCTACTCATTTATTGATTGATAGACTCATTTTTCAGAGATGCAATATAAGCTATAGTAATATATTCATGTTTTTCTTAATATTGATCACTTCTATACTTGGGATAGACCCTTTGTGCTTTTATATTATTATTTTAAAGTATCATTAAATTATCCTTATTGACATTGTTATTAATCACATAGTTTTGTATTCACAAGTGAGATTATTCTAAAATACTTTTGGTTATGTTGTTCAGGGTATTGGGAACAGGAACATCTACCTTACAGGATAAATTTTATAGCTTTCTGTCTTTTTGCAAAGACAGGGAGTAGAAAACACCCACATTAAATATTTCTCATTTGTTTCATTCCTTAGTATATTTTTTTTTGAAAATATTTGCAAAATAACTGACAAGGAATTTTATTCAAAATACATAGGAGTTCCTATAACTTGGTAATAAAAGCCAACCTAATTTAAAAATACACACTCAAACTCAAAGACATATTAACGGCCAATACGCACATGAAAACATGTTAATTAGTCAGAGAAATGCAGCCTGAAACCACAAGATACCACTACACACAAAGAAGTCACAATACTTGTGTGCAAATGTTCATAGCAGTTTAATAACACTTGCCAAAATCTAGAACCAATAAAATGTTCAATAGCAGGAAAACAGATGAACAAATTATAGTATATTCATACAATAGAGTCCTACTCACCAATAAGGACTGTTGAACCTCAGCAATGTTTATGCTGAAAGAATTACAAAGTTCCAGGGAAGGAAATAAAAATGAACCCTAGTCTATGATGAAAACATTTGAGCACGGCGGTGGTGGAGATTGCTTAATTGCCTAGGTAGAGATAAGTGAGCTCCTTTTGTCCTGGTAAGGTGTGAGCGAAGGAGAACAATTTACCAAAATTATAGCTTAGATGTATGTATATATATAAAATTTTTTTTTTTTTTTTTGAGATGAAGTCTCACTCTGTCACCCAAGCTGGAGTGCAGTGGCAATCTCAACTCACCGCAACCTCCGCCTCCTGGGCCCAAGTGATTCCTTTGCCTCAGGCTCCTGAGCAGCTGGGACCACAGGCATGCACCGCCATTCCTGGCCGATTTCCATACTTCCAGCAGAGATGGGGCTTCACCACGCTAGCCAGGCTGGTCTCGAATTCCTGATGTCAGGTGATCCACCCACCCCGGCCTCCCAAAGTGCTGGGATCACAGGCATGAGCCACCACACCTGGCCGGATTTATGTATTTCAATTTAAATAAATTTTATCTAAAAAGGGCATGTAGTTAGTAAACAGATACGTCTAACTAGAATGGTGGTGTTGAAACTTGTATGTAACGGTTTAGTGTATCATTTTGTTTACTTCATATGTTTGAAAATTCTCCATATTAAGATTGGGCACGGTGGCTCATGCCTCCAATCCCTGCACTATGGGAGGCCGAGGCAGGCGGACCACCTGAAATCAGGAGCCCAAGACCAGCCTGGCCAACACGGCGAAACCCCATCTCTACTAAAAATACAAAAAAATCGGCCAGGTATGGTGGCATGCGCCTGCAATCCCAGCCACCCAGGAGGCTGAGGCAGGAGAACCACCTGAACCCCAGAGATGGAGGCTACAGTGAGCCAAGATGGTGTCACTGCACTCCAGCCTGGCGACAGAGCGAGACTCCATCTAAAAAAAAAAAAAAAACCCTCTATATTAAGGTGTTTACAAATCTAAAATCGATCGTCTGGGCCCCTAGGCCATATATCCAACAATTTATCAGACATCCCATGACAAGTCTGCTTGATGGTTTTCTTACCATCTTGAAGTCACATACCTCAAGCTTTGCATTTTAAATTTCACCATAGGTTTCTGTTGAGAATCCAGGAAAGCGGTGGCTATTGCCCAAGTCATGATTTTTGTTTTGAGAGAGGGTTTCACTTTTGCTCGGACTGGAGTATAGCCATGTGAACACAGCTCACTGCAGCCACAACCTCCTTTTATTTATTGTAGAGACAGGGTCCTACCATGTTGCCCAGGCTGGCCTCAAACTCCTGGGCCCAAGCAATCCTCCCACCTCAGCCTCCCAAACTTTTCGGATTGCAGGTGTGAGCCATGGCGCCCAGCCCAAAGTTCAGTTTTGGAATAAGAATTTGGACACTTGACCAGGCGCAGTGGCTCATGCCTGTAATTCCAACACTCTGGGAGGCAAAGGTAGGTGGACCGCTCGAGGTCAGGAGACAAGTCCAGCCTGGCCAACATGGTGAAACTGTGTCTCTACTAAAACCACACAAATTAGCCAGGTGTGATGGTGCATCCCTGTAGTCCCAGTTACTCGGGTGACTGAGGCATGAGAATCACTTGAACCTGGGAAGCGGAGGCTGCAGTGAGCTGAGATCATGCCACTGCACTCCAGCCTGGGTGACAGAGCAAGAATGTCTCAAAAAGAAAAAAAAAAATTTTGGACACTTCCCATCATTCAAGGCACTAGCACAGAGGCCTGTGGAAGGCCCTAAGGGAAGAAAATCAGAAAATTGAAACAAACTAATGGAAATATTTTAGGAAATCACAGGACGGTCTCTGAAAAGAGGAAAGGATGGAATCCAAACTAGCAGCACCTCTGGGGAGGTTCCTGTTATGATTCCCACTTCCCAGATGAAGAATATTAAAGACTCTGAGAAATGAAGGACTTGCTAATCTCTCCTACATCAATGAAGAAATCATCCAGCCTATAAATGCGTCCTGAGTCTTCCCCAACTCCCCTGCAAAAATCACCTCACCCACGAGGATTGCCAGCTCTGCCCTCACAATAGAGCTTCTCCCTTACCAAATCCTCACCATGGCCTTTGAGGCCCTCTGTGGTCTGCACCCCCACCCCTCCAGCTTCACCGCCCTCCCCATCCCTGCACTGCACTGTTCCCTGGCTCTCTCTGCACCAGCGTGCCAGGTTCATCCCACTGCAGGGCCTTTGCATTTGCTATGCCCTTTGCTTAGATGCCTTTCCTTCCCAGCAGGCCTGGACTAGGTTGGGGCAAGTGAGATCCCCAGGGTGAAGCCAACCTGCGCGTGGCTGAGCCTGAGAACAAGTGCTTCCTTCTATCCTGCACGCGAGGCACCTCCTCATTAGGGCCGGCCTCCTGGATCCGGCTCTTCTCATGATTGGGGTATTTGCTTAAATGACCCCTCCTTGCAGAGAGTCCTGCCTGACTGTCTTAGACACAGGCAGCCCTGCTGGTCTCAAGCCTACCACACTGTCTTATTTTCCTCATTGCCCTAATTTCAAAATTTGTGTTTTGTGCCCATCTCTGCCCACTAGATTAAAAGTTCTATGAGGGCAGAGACTGTCTCAGGTATTTCCCCACTGCCCAGCACAGGGCCAGCACTCAGGAGACAGTCAATATCTGTAGCAAATGAATGGAGAATGAATGAATGAATGAATGAATGAATGAATGGGCTAGTCAGTGTCAGAGCCAAGGTTTGAACCTAGGTTTGCCTGCCTCCAAAGTCAGTCATCCCGGCCATGACCAAAAAAGGCAAGAGTGGGATCTGATCACGCAGGGGACCTGGGACTATGACTGTGTCCCTGCTTGTCCTGCTGGGAACCCTGCATCCCAAGGACAGGTTTTCTGAGGAAGCTTCTAGGCAGGGAGGGGTTTGGCCCCAGTCACCAGGAGCCGCTCTGAGCCTCAGGCCTTCGGTGGGGCCAGCTGTGACTCCCCTTCTCCGTTCTAGTTTTTATTTTTAGTGTTGAGTTTTCCGGCACAGTAGACTCTCCTTAGGAAAAGTCCAACGAGAGGACAAGGGGGGCAGTTTTGAAATCCAGTGGGAAAGTAGGTCAGGCTGGGTTGCTGGCTGGGCTCCAGATGATAAGACCTATGTGGAAGTTTAATAACGTGAGCGGCCATATCCATGACATAATTCATAACTGAGAGGAAATAGCAACTAAGGGGCAATTGTGCAGCATGAGACAAGCCTCCTTCACAGCTCTTAAAAGCAGGAGGAGGAAGAGACAACACTGTCATTCTGGGGCTGCTGGGGGCCTGGCTGGCAGCCTATGGGGATCTGGGGATCAATCAGTCTGTATGTACCTTGGGGGGTTTGTACTCATCTTTCCTCACCTCCTTAGGACCCAGGGAACTGGGAGGGTGTACAAGCAGAGTGTGCGCCTACTACGTACCTGGCTCGGCTCAGGCCTGGAGTGCGAGCTGTAAAAATGCCAGGTGTTTTGCTGCAGCTGGGAGGTTTGAGCGCAGCTGCACTATTTTGGCATTGCCTTGTCAAAATGGAAAATCGCTTTAATTATCAAGTGAACTGTACCCCAGACACCCAGATCCTTAGTGCATCTTCCCCGCCCCCACCGTTCAGTGACTGTGGACTTTCAGTTTCTCTTTTATTCGTTTTTCTGGGTGGTGGTTCCACAAGCACCATTTGCTTTTATCATCAGTTTTTAAAAAGCTACTAAATCCACACTGGCCCCTTCTCTGTTCCTTGAAGCAGCCAGGTGTGTGCTATCACCGGTCCTTCACACTTGCTGTGGCCTCTGCCCGGGGGTTGCTCTTCTGCTAGAGATCCACGTGGCTCGGCCCTCACCTCCTTCAGATCTTCACTGAAATGCGGGCTTCCCATGAAGCCCCAGCTGACCAGTCTTTTTAAAACTGCAAACCCACCTGGTGTTCTGGATCTACTGTTCCTGCTTTATTTTTATCTAGAGCACTTACCACCAATTAACCCTCTCTACAGGCTGTTCACTCATTTTGTCATTTACTTGTTCCCATCAGTGCCACCAGCAAATGAATGTTTGTCCATCTTGTTCTCAGTGGCATCCCTAGCACCAGAAACTGTGTCTGGGGCATAGTAGGTGCTCAGTGAATATTGATGACTGAATGAATGAATGTTTGCCCTTGTAACTGACTGCCCATGAGATTATAATATGTTG
>JABBCR010000172.1:0-16160 GCA_014849445.1 Cercopithecus mona | reverse complement strand
GACGCTGTCATTCTGGGGTTGCTGGGGCCTGGCTGGCAGCCTATGGGGATCTGGGGATCAATCAGTCTGTATGTACCTTGGGGGGTTTGTACTCATCTTTCCTCACCTCCTTAGGACCCAGGGAACTGGGAGGGTGTACAAGCAGAGTGTGCGCCTACTACGTACCTGGCTCGGCTCAGGCCTGGAGTGCGAGCTGTAAAAATGCCAGGTGTTTTGCTGCAGCTGGGAGGTTTGAGCGCAGCTGCACTATTTTGGCATTGCCTTGTCAAAATGGAAAATCGCTTTAATTATCAAGTGAACTGTACCCCAGACACCCAGATCCTTAGTGCATCTTCCCCGCCCCCACCGTTCAGTGACTGTGGACTTTCAGTTTCTCTTTTATTCGTTTTTCTGGGTGGTGGTTCCACAAGCACCATTTGCTTTTATCATCAGTTTTTAAAAAGCTACTAAATCCACACTGGCCCCTTCTCTGTTCCTTGAAGCAGCCAGGTGTGTGCTATCACCGGTCCTTCACACTTGCTGTGGCCTCTGCCCGGGGGTTGCTCTTCTGCTAGAGATCCACGTGGCTCGGCCCTCACCTCCTTCAGATCTTCACTGAAATGCGGGCTTCCCATGAAGCCCCAGCTGACCAGTCTTTTTAAAACTGCAAACCCACCTGGTGTTCTGGATCTACTGTTCCTGCTTTATTTTTATCTAGAGCACTTACCACCAATTAACCCTCTCTACAGGCTGTTCACTCATTTTGTCATTTACTTGTTCCCATCAGTGCCACCAGCAAATGAATGTTTGTCCATCTTGTTCTCAGTGGCATCCCTAGCACCAGAAACTGTGTCTGGGGCATAGTAGGTGCTCAGTGAATATTGATGACTGACTGAATGTTTGCCCTTGTAACTGACTGCCCATGAGATTATAATATGTTGACTTCGTTATCAGTTGTGGCCAAAAGCTATGCTTTGAGATTGTCACCTGGCTCTGTCCAGGGACCCGCAGGCTGTTCTGACATTGGACTGTGGTGGTTCCCATGTGGGCCCAGCATCAGAATTGCCTGTGAAACTTTGAAAAACTCAAGTGCCGGGGCCTAAGCCCAGAATTCTGACTCACTAAATCCAGGTGGGCTCAGGTGCACAGGTATCTGTAGTCAATTCTTATTCTTCATGGTAGTTATGTTTTGAAGTCTCTGTGAACATTAAATGAGCAGATACTGAACCTTTGCTCCTAGGGGAAACACAGGGTTAGATTCCTGCCTGCCTCTGGTTACAACCAATACATAGCCTTGTTTTATGTATGTTTCTATTAAGGACACCTTCTTTACTCTCTACTGTTGATTCATTGACACTGAACTCAAGGCCAACAGCACCATAACTTGTGTCTGAAAGAAGCTTGTCTGATACACGTGTTTTCTCTGTAAGGGTTTGTGCTTAGGAACAAACACCAGCACTCTGCTTGGCGGACATTACAATTTTTTTTTCCATAGGTTATTGGGGAACAGGTGGCATTTGATTACATGGGTAAATTCTTTAGTGGTGATTTGTGAGATTTTGGTGCACTCATCACCTGGGAAGGGTACACTGAACCCAATTTGTAGTCTTTTATCCCTCACCTCCCTCCCACTCTTTCCCCTGAGTCCCCAAAGTCCATTAAATTGTTTTTATGCCTTTACAGCCTCATAGTTTAGCTCTCACTTATGAGTGAGAACATACAGTGTTTGGTTTTCCATTCCTGGGTCATTTCACTTAGAATAATGGTCTCCAGTCTCATCCAGGTTTCTTTGAATATGCTTAGGGGACATTTTAAACAGTGAAATCACCAACACAAAGCACAAAAACATGAAAAATGTGGTACCAAATAGCCTGCAAAAAAGACACTTGTTTGCATTGTGGGAGCTGAAGCCACCAGGCTGAGTGGGCCTTGTTCCATCCCCGCTGGGAATGTGCGTGTTGAGCAGCCCTCATTCTTCCCCACTCTGTGTGTTTCTGAGAATGACCCCGAAAGTGCAGCCAGTATTGATTTTGGGGTCACAGATACAATTTTGCAAGTAGGTGAATTTGTATGTATAGAATCCATGAATGGTGAGCATGGGCTGCATTTTGCAAGCTGTTGGCCCAGCGGTGTGCTGGGTCTCACAGCAACTGTCAGCAGGAGTTATCCGGGACTGAGGATGGTGCAGGTGAGCCGTGGAGTGGGGGCCTGAGCTGCTGTGGAGGGTCGAGAGGGCACGTTGGCTGGTGCCATCGAGGACTGGGGACCCAGTGGTGCAGCCGCTGCGGGCTCTGGGCTGTGACTTCTGCCCTTGCATCAGCACGCAAATCACCATAGATCTTGGACTTCCACCCTCAGTGGGTTGATGATTCAAAATTCAGAGCTTGGTTTTCCCATAGAAACCGTGTTATGAGTGGTGGGTTAGTCCTCGGCTTGGGTCACAGAGGCCCAGTCATACCCGGTTCATGTGTCAGTGAGGCATTGTGGGACCCACAACACCTGAAGCCACCCCAGCAAGCCTCCCCCGCAGGGCTCAGGCTCAGGCTGTGAGAAGGAGGGGCGCCCTCTGCTTCTCCTGCGGTCCTGGGACTGAGGGGTTCCTCCAGGAATCTCTAGGGAAAGGTGAGGGCAGGAGTACTGGACAGGCAGTGGAAGATGGGGTGAAAGCCAAAGTCAGGGTTTCAGTGGGGAGGGGTTACAGGCATCTGGGGCAGGGCGGTGGGGAGTGGATAGGAATATGTGAGGAGGGGCCGAAGAAAGGAAGGTTTCTGCAGCCACAAGCCTCTCTCCACCTGCTGCCCTACTTGGCCGTGCACATCGTCTAAAGTCATGGCACGGGCAGAGGAGCCCCAGCCTCAGGGCAGCTCTGTAGGAGTTTCCCAGGTTGCAAATCTGGATCCACACAAGACCTGAAGCTGAGGCCAAACTCTTCACGGCCTTGCTAACTCTTGCCACTGGAGCTGGACACTATATCGTTGGGATGCCCTCTCCCACCCAGAGCTGACAGGTGGCTGAACACCCTGCGCCTGCCTCAGACACTCTTGTTTGCCCTGTCCCCATAGGTCCAGCTGCAGTGAGGATGGAGAGTGGCTCAGAAGGAGCATGAGGCACAGCCTGTGGTTTGGGGCCCAGAAGATACTGACTACTCATCAATACCTAACCTTGCTTTGTGTGTTTCCATGTAAAGACACCTCATTTACTCTCTATTGTTGGCTCATGAACGTTGGGCTGTAACTCATGCCTGATTGAAGCTTACCTAACCCACGGACGCTCTCTGTAAGGCACAGTGCAGCCTTCTTGCCCTTAGGAACACCCCAAGTTTGACTTGACTCCTCATCCTCTACCTGATCCAGCCTGTTCTGAAAGTAGATAAACAGAGTTCATTCTTTCTCCAGGAAGCTCAAAGGAGGTCATGGGTCCCGGCCAGGCAGTGCTGAGGACTGGCTCCCAGGAGGACCAGGGCCTTCCCAGCCCTGCGGAGGAAGGAGGTGTGAGGGTAAGAAGGCCCCAGAGCTGAGCCGGGAAAGGGACTCTGAGCTGCTCTATGCATGCTGCCCTGACAGGCAGTGCCTCTGGAGACATCTGCGCCTGTCCTCCTAGGAAGCTCAGATTCCTGTCAGATGACCTTTCAGTTTCCTGGGCCCCCAGCTACCTGTGTGGGAGGAAAGGGGTGGCTCATCTGGGAAGCCCTTGTCACTGGGTTATGGTTATCCTCTGGGGAGGGTGAGGTGTTTACTCAGAAGCTGCAGGGAACTGACACCAAAACGGAAACTCCTGAACTATCTCTAGAATTCTCCCTTCTGTCTCTTTTAAAGGGTTTAATCTTTACAAGCTCCAAACAGCTTATTCAGTAAAGTCATTCAGCAAAAAATAAATCCTCATTGATAATGGTTTAATTTCCTCCTTCCCTCCCTCAAGGACAAGGATTATCTGACTAAAGGATCCACTCCCTCCCTCCCTCTCTGCTTTCCCCCATTCAAACATCATTTCATTTACATTTGCTACATGCCAGCGGCTGGGTGCAAGTGGATTTCTCCTCCAGATAAATGCCTTGGCTTGTGGTCCCTTCTGCCTAGTTGCCCTGTCTCCCACTGCTGCCCCTCACACATCCCAACCGGGATCATCTTGGACACCTCCCGGAAAGTGCTCCACCTCACTTCCGGCACAGGGCACGCTCTGCCTGGCATGCTCTGGCCCCGGCCATGTGTAGCACCTGCCTTCCTGGTAGCTGGGGCGGCCTCAGGCATTTTTTTTTTTCTTACCTTATGCCTCTTCCTTGAAGACTTTTCTCCAATTGCCTCACCTGGCTCAGACCCTGCCTTTGCCAGCAGCCCACTGAGGTTTGTTGCTCATGGGTTCTGGGTTCTGGGCTTGCTTCTGTGGGATTTCTTGTTTGAACTGGTGTGTGTGTGTGTGCGTGCCTGTGCCTGTGCATACTCTCCATCATCATCGGAGCTTCCTAGGGGCAAGCATCATTTCTTTTCCTCCCTCTGGACCTTTGATCTATGGTCCTGACTGACTGTCCTGAAGTCATGGCTGAAGGGACACCTTGGGCCTCAGGCAGGATTTATGGGAGAGAACAATTAGCGAGCTACCCCTCTCTGCACCCCCTGACTTTCTGTCATTCTCCCACTGCGGCCTGGCTTGCCCAAGGAGGTCATCCCAGATGGGGTTTCCAGGCCTCTGATTGGCAGAGAGGAGCTGCTGAACCTCACAACACGGCTCCCCCCAGGCAGGGAGCTCTTGGCCAGGAGGACTTTGGGATGGTTTTCAAACTATGCAATGACATGGTCTAGGGATTCCTTGCAGGTGACTGCAGTGCCTGGGGAGTGAGGGGGTGCCTTGCTGGGGTCGGGGAGGCAGGCCTAGCCCCAAACCACATCAGTCAAGCAGCTCCTCCAATTTCATTCAGGCTGTTGTGCTTAGTTGAACTGGAAAAATGTGCTTCTGTGGCCTCAAAGCTTAGAAAACTTTCACTCTATCCTAAACCTACAGCCTTCTTCTATTCCTGCCATATTCACAGCTGTCAACCAGGGGCTGGAGGGTTGGAGGGAGGAGCCCATTCTCGCCTTCTGGAAGCTGGGACACCAGTGGCCATGTCTCTGCAGGAATCCCACCTTGAGCCTCTGCTTGTCGCTAGTTGGAGAAGGCAGTGCTCAGGGCTAGCTCAAGGCTGCAAGTGCTCACAGCGGCCACACCAGAAAAGTGTGGAGAATGGGACCCTGGCGCTTCTGGCCTCAGACCCAGGGGCTGGGGATCCCAGATGCATGACATATACCAGGAAGTGTCACTTTCTGAAGGAAAGAGCCTTCACCTAGGAGTCCAAAGTCACGGGCTGAGTCAGCTCCCACTCACCAGCCACGGGCCCAGTTTACTATCTGTGTAGATGGAGGTGACTACCCTGCTTCTCCGTCCTCACTGGGTTATATACTCTGAAGCTGCCAGTGTGCTCTGAAAACTGTTGAATGCTGTTGACATGCAAGGTGCTGCTGTGGCTCTTGTCATAGTCCCCAGCTGAGGAGGAGGCCAGGCTCTCCTGGGGTATTTGGGAAGTCCTTGGCCTGGTGCTTCTGGGCTGAGCTTGAGAAGAATGGGAGAGTCACCAACTTAGTCATGGGCAGGGTTCTTGGGAGGTCCTGGCCTGTCTTGGTCGTTTGTGTTGCTGTAACAGAACTCCTGAGGCTGGGCAATTTATAAAAAAAGAGGCTGAGCGCGGTGCTCATGCCTGTAATCCCAGCACTTTGGGAGACGAGGTGGGCAGATTGCCTGAGCTCAGGAGTTTGTTACCAGCCTGTTTAACACGGTGAAACCCCGTCTCTACTAAAATACAAAAAATCATCCGTGCATGGTGGCACGTGCCTGTAGTCCCAGTTACTTTGGAGGCTGAGGCAGGAGAATCGCTTGAACCTGGGAAGCAAAGTTGCAGTGAACTGAGATTGCACCAATGCATTCCAGCCTGGGCAACAGAGTGAGACTCTGTCTCCAAAACAAACAAACAAACAAACAAAACAGAGACATTTGGAAGAGGCTTATTTGGCTCACAATTCTGGTGGCTGGAAGACTCAAGATTGGGCAGCTGCATTGGTGAAAGACTCAGGCTGCTTCAACTCATGGGGAAAAGAAAGGGGAGTGAGTGTGTGTACAGAGATCACATGGAGTGAGAGGAAGCAAGAGAGAGAAACTGAGGAAGCAAGACTCTTTTTAGCAACCCTGCTTCAGGAACGAATCTATTCTCTTGAGAGCCAGAATGCACCAATGAATCTATTCACGAAGGATCTGCCGTGACAGCAATCCCTCCGACTGCACCACCACCCTGGTGATCAAATGTCAACATGGGTGTGGGTGGGGACAACCCACATCCAAACGGTAGCATGGCCAGACCCACCAACCTGGGCAGTGTGTGGGCGTCTAGGGTTTTGTCAGGAATGGAATAGGCTGCCCTGGGCATCCTGAGATGGCTCCAGGAACTTTGGAGGAAGGTGAGCTTTTCTGTTGGGCATAGCATTGGACCTTTCAGAGTCAGCCCCAAGACATGAGTCTGTTTGTTTCATTCTTCTAGTCCTGGATGAACTAATTTACCAGCCCTAATCCAGGGCAGGCGCCAGACCCAGGTGTCTTCCCAGGGAAGTGGAATGAGGTGGCCTGCCTGGTCCAGGATGTCAGCTGAGCAGGAGGCCTGCAAGAGGGAACCTTTGACTCAGGAGGAGCTCACATTAGTAGGGGGGCTGGGAAATGCCCCACAAGAGATGGAAGAAGCAGATGGCAGATCAGGAGCTGGATGTGGCAATTAGGGTGACCTGCAAAGGAATGCAAAAGAACGGGTTTGCAGGTCCCAGGAGGGAGTTACGTGCAGTTCCTTCTTAGGCTGCTTTTCCCTCATCCTCCTACAGAAGGCCTGACAGCCTTGCCGACAGGGGCTTGGAGATCAGTGAGCTGCAGGCCACACACACCAGAGCTGCTGTCTCTGTCAGGCGTCTTTAAAATATCTTTGCATTATACAAGTCATACGTGCTGGCAGGGGAAAAAATGCAAACAACAAATGTACAAAGAAAATGAAAGTTCTCCTCCTGCTCAACAACAGCCTCTGGCCCCTTCTGAAACCAGGCCCAGTAAAAGAAGTCCTAACTTGGGAAAGCCAAGGACTTGTGCTGAAATGTCATTCTACCTGTAGGCGTGCCTGTTAACATGCATTGCCAGGTGACAGTCCAAATCACATACTCAGGGGTTAATTTTCCACCAATGTGGGCATCAGTGACTGAGATAACCCAAGCAGCAGGTAATCTCAAGCCAGCTCTCTTCCTGTGGGTTGCATTATTTGGTTTCATACATTTTTGTTTGCTGCAAAGTTACCTTTCTGGAGATGCCTGGTTCTGGCTGAAATGGAGTCGAGTTTGAATTAAATGAGCCTAAATCCATCAGTGGAGTTGGGTGGGTGTCCTGAACCCAGAGATGATCTTTTGGTGTAGGCGGAGGATTGGTGAGAAAGCTGGAGTGAGGACTGTGAAGCAGGAAGTGACTTGAAAGACCACCATGCTGTCCCGAGGCATCTCTCCTGGCAGAAGTCTCTTCTTCTGGGTTAATAAGAACTGGTTCTGGCACTGGCTCCATGACCTCTAGGAAGTGTTTGAGGAGTGCTCCCATGTGCTCCTCCAGCCAGCCTCCATCCCTCTCCTCCTTGCTGGGAGGCTGCCTGAAGCCACCCCCGTGGGCTGCCAGCTGGTCCAGGCAATGCGTGGGAGGAGCGTGAGGTCCCTTTGTCAGCAGCCTGACTGCCTCCTAAAGGACTGGGGTGTGGCAGTGGCTGAGCTCTCCTGAAGGCTTCCTTGTTCTTACGGATACAGGCAACCCTCTCCTACAGCTCTAGCACATGCCAGGCCATGGAAACCAACCAAGTGGCCATTACTACTCAGTCGAACTCCAACCAATCCAAACCACAGGTGAGGGTGTGGAGGACTCAGAATAGAGAAGCACCGTCCCAGAAAGTGACAAGAACACAGATGCTCTGGTGACGATCACGGACTTTACAAGAGTTGGGTGATTCTCCACATCACCACTTACTAGCTGTGTGGCTTTGGCTTTGCGCAACATGCCTAATCTCTTGGAACTTCAGTTTTCTCCTTTCTTTTCTCTTTTCTTTTTCCTTTTCCTTTTCTTTTCTTTTCTTTCTTGAGTCTCACTCTGTTGCCCAGGCTGGAGTGCAATGGCACGATGTCGGCTCACTGCAACCTCCACCTCCCAGGTTCAGGTGATTTTTCTACCTCAGCCTCCCAAGTAGCTAGGATTACTGGAGGCCTGTGCCTCGAGGCCCAGATAATTTTTGCATTTTTAGCCACATTGGTCAGGCTGGTCTTGAACTCCTAACCTCAGGTGATCCACCTGCCTTGGCCTCCCAAAGTGCTGGGATTACAGGCATGAGCCACTGTGCCCAGCCTGTCTTTCAGTTTTCTTATTTTTAAAATGGGATGGCCGGGCATGGTGGCTCATACCTGTAATCCCAGCACTTTGGGAGGCTGAGGCAAGTGACTCACCTGAGGTCAGGAGTTTGAGACCCGCCTGGCCAACCTGGTGAAACCCTGTCTCTACTAAAAAATGCAAAAAAATTAGTCGGTATGGTGGTGGGCACCTATAGTCCCAGCTACTCGGGAGGCTGAGGCAGGAGAATCTCGTGAACCCGGGAGGTAGAGTTTGCAGACAACTGAGAGGGCACCATTGCACTCCAGCCTGGGTGACAGAGTGAGACTCTGTCTCAAAAACAAATAAACAAACAAAAATTAAAATAAAATAATAATAAAAAATAAAATGGGGCAATAATACTTTGATTGCATTGTCTCTGTGAGGATGAAATCAGTAAGGTATGTGAAGGACAGTGTCTGGCCCACAGTAGGAGCTCTCTAGGTGGCATTGTGCAGAGGCATTCTGTTTAAAGTACAGACTCTGGAGCCGGATGATTTGGGTTAGGATTTTCTTTAGTAGCTATGTGACCTTGGGCAAGTTATTTTGTGTTTCTGGATAGAATTTTCTCATCTGCAAAATAGGTTCACTGATGTTCTCATGGGGATGTTAGGATGATCAAGTGGGATAGCACAAGCCAAGGACTTAGATAGTGCCTGGCCTTTGTATTAAAAATAAATCAATGGGCTGGATGTGGTGGCTCATGCCTGTAATCCCAGCGCTTTGGGAGGCCAACGTGGGTGGATCACGAAGTCAGGAGATCCAGACCATCGCGGCCAACATGGTGAAACCCCATCTCTACTAAAACACACAAAAAAATTAGCCGGGTGTGATGGTGCATGCCTGTAGTCCCAGCTACTCGGGAGGCTGAGGCAGGGGAATCGCTTGAACCTGGGAGACAGAGGTGGCAGTGAGCCAAAATCATACCACTGCACTCCAGCCTAGTGACAGAGTGAGACTCCGTCTCAAATAAATAAATAAGTAAAATAATAATAAATCAATCAGTGTTTTATTAGAAACTTTCCAACGATGGCGAGCACGTGTTTGCTGTACCTGGTGGGCCTGGGGTGTGGTGTGGAGAAGTCAGAGCCTGTGTCCTGGTCTGCAGGAGAGTTTGAACCTATTCTGCTCACACCTATCTGACTACTTTCTTCCTCAAATTTTTCCAACCTGGATCTTCTAACTTTTTCACCTTCCATCTCCAGCCACTGTCTGCAACCTCCTGAGACACCTCTCGGTCAGCTCATGGCAGCCCCGGACCCCTGCGGGCAGCGCTGCTGGGCTCATTGGTCTGCCTGGGAGGGGCCTGGCCTGAGAAGCCCAGTGCTGCGCTGCCCTTGCCCTGAGAGCACGTGCATTTGCCAGGCAGTCTCGGATGAATCACTTCCCCCACACTGAGTAGTTAGCCCAGCTCGCAACAGAGGCCCTGTGTGCTGCTTTTGTGTGTAGTGTTTCTTTCCATTCCATGAGTCAGAAAACACCGTCACTCAGCCATGTGATCTCCCGATCTTCTGCCAAGGAACTGTGTGCAAAGGATTGCTGGAAAACCCTCGAGGAATGAGGGAGGGCAGCCATGACTGCCAAGAGGGAGATTGAGCTGAGAGAACTGGAGGTTGGAAGTCGTCTCAGGAAAAGAGCGTTCCAGGGGGCTCTGGTATGGTGAGACCGGAGACCTGCCCACAAGGGCAGCTGCTGGTGGGCGAAGGCCCACCTTGGCCACGTGTGGTGGGATCTCCAGTCCCTTGACCCCTGGAGTGTAATCTGATTATTTTGTCTGATTGAAAGGACCTATCTCACCTGCCACCACCAGATGCTGTATTAATCCAGTGAGACATTCCATTTGCCTTTAAGTCGGACCTGCCAGGCCCTGGTCCATTGAACTCCATTGAGTTCCTAAGTGCAGCCCAGGTCTGTTCCTGCCCTGGTCCTGGGACTCTGTCCTTCCAAACACCAGGGAGAGGTTCTCATCCCAACTTGGCCATTAGCTTGCTGTGTGCCTTAGGCCAATCACTCTGTCTGAGTCTTATTTGTCTCTTCAGTTAAAAATGAGAGGGCTGGGCACGGTGGCTTACGCCTGGAATCCCAGCACTTTGGGAGGCCGAGGCGGGTGGTTCATCTGAGGTCAGGAGTTCAAGACCAGCCTGACCAACATGGTGAAACCCCGTCTCTACTAAAAATACAAAAATTAGCCAGCCATGGTGGTGGGCGCTATAATCCCAGCTACTCAGGAGGCTGAGCTGTGAGAATTGCTTGAACCCGGAGGTGGAGGTTGCAGTGAGCCAAGATGGTACCACTGCATTGTTGCAAAATAATAATAATAATAATAATAATAATAATAATAAAAGGACAATAATTAGCAGACTTGTTGAGAGGGTGAAAGGCATGGGGAGATATGAAAATAACTGCAACATCACAAAATCTCTTCAACGTATGAGAAGTGCTGGCTTGATGCTGTTTGCCCTGCCTCAGCTCATTTAACTCCAAGGGTGGTGTGAGCCCAGCTCCTGCTCCACCATTGACTCCTTGCCCATGTTGGCGAAGGGCCTTCCCCAGACGTCCTAGGATTGGCTCAGGACAGGAGGTCTCAGGCTGTGGTTCTGACTGACCACTGAGACCCCATCCCTGAACACTAGCCAAGCCCTGGGGCCAACAATCATCTGGTTCAGAAGAACTAAAAGCCCTGTTTTGTTGCCAATTTGGAGCCAAAATAACTCTGCCCTCCCCTCCCCATGCAGGCCCCCATCCTCCATGCCCCTCCTCCCCATCCCCACCCAATGCTGTTCTTGCTCAAGCCTTTTCTGATTTCAGAAACCTTTGTCACTTTCCCAATTTGTTGTATTATCTTTAGATTGTAGTGATTCTTGTAAAATCCTTAACATGAAAAGGGTTTGTGTACAGGGATAATTAATAACACTATAAGAACATTAGTTTAGCTGTTTGCAAACCACTCCTTGTATTCACTAACATGTCTATGAACTTATATATTGGAAATCATCGCCATTCTTCTAGAAGAGTAAAAGTGGGCTCAGGAGACAAATATCTCTTAGTATACAGTGAGTATTCTGTGAGCCTATTTCCCATGCCGCTCTTGGCTCTGGGAGTGCGGAGCCAGCTGCAGGCTCTGTTCACTGGCCCCACACCATCTTCAGGCAGGAAGCCCCAGGAACAGAACAGCCCCTCCCACACAGCGCTTTAGCAGGGAAGGTTCAGCCCCTCCAGGCTGACCCAGGCTCAGGGCCGGGAGGTGGGTCGCTGCAGCAAATCCCAGCATTGGGCTCATCATCACCTGTGCTCATAGACTGTCCCCATATGGATTCCAGATGGTGAACCTTCAGCTACCGTGTAAATGCGTCCAAGACTTTTCCAAAAAACAAGACATCACAGAAACTCTCCCCACCCAGGTTGTATGTCTGGGCTCCAGCCTCAGTTCTCTCAATCTGAGTGTGTCCTAAACCTGGTCCTGAGATGGACAGAGGCTGCCTGCCTGTGCCTGGTTCCACTTCGGTCCCAGGACATCCTTCCCAGCCGGACGCAGCTGCTACTTCCATCTGCAGCAGTCATGGTCACACAATTTAGGCCCTGGGCTGCCTGATGGGTGAGACCATCGTGGTGGGGTCTCAGACTTGGTACCGCCTCCGTCCATCCTGATTTACTTGAAGGATACAGCCATGCCTCCTACAGGCAGCAGCCGAGCAAGGACTCTAACTCAGGTTCTTCTGCCAGACCCCATGTTATCTTGTGCATACTGTGGCAAGGACTGTGCAGCCAGCATCCCTCAAAGCCAGCCTAGAGAAGAGAGGTGAGCCTCAAGAGGTGAGACAGCAGGCAGGTCTTGTGGGAGGCAGGAGGCCTCACAGTGGAAGAAGGTCAGTGAGGGTGATGGAGAAGTGGATTTGGGGAATCAACCTGAGGTGCCCTGTGGGTCTCTGGAGACCCATGGCCACTTTAGGGCTGCCTGGAGACTGTCATAATAACCACAGTCATTACAATGATGGTAGGTAGGATTTAGTGAGCACTTACTATATGCTGAGTATTGGGACACTGTCTGCCTCCTGAGATACCTCATTTTATTCTCATGGCAACCTGCCATGAAATAGGCAGCTATTATTATCCTTTGCTACAGGGAGGCCGCTGACGCTGGGGGAGGCTGAACAACCTGCCCACAGACATTCCTTTGCCAAGCAGATCTGAGATGAGAGTCCAGGCTGCCTGACTCCGGGCCCCACTCTCTCTGACTTCTAGAATCTTTGCTTCTTGGAAAAAAACAAAACCACCCTGCCCAGTTGGTGGGGAGTGGAGGGTGTCAGGAATTTCAGTTTTGTGGAGGAAAGATGAGTGCATTTATGTGGTTTCCACACAGAGGCATACCTGTGATTGTAGGGTCTGGAGAGGGGCCCTTTTGGAGAAGGTCATCTTCCCTGAATGAAGATGCAACTCTGGTTGGATGAGCCTCTGAGAAGCAGCCAAATGGGTCCTGCTAACCCACAGGCCAGTAAGCCATGGCCAGACAACTCTCCCATTCACAGAAAGTGGGTGCATGCCGGAGATACATGGAAGAATAAGTTCAATACATTCAAGGCCAGGCGTGGTGGCTCATGCCTGTAATCCCAGCACTTCGGCAGGCCGAGGCAGGAGGATTGCTGGGGGTACACCCGAGGGGTGCCAGCTGGTCCAAGCAATGAGTGACAAGGTTCGAGACCAGCCTAGACAACAAAGCAAGACCTCCAGTTCTAAAGTAACAATAATAATGATAAATAAATAAAGTCAATACCTATGCCAGGCCTGGTTGGTTAGAGACAAATGCTTAAGAGCCTGTGGAAGAACAGCTTATGACCACTCTGTGGTTTTTCCTCCCCATTTGGCAGCCTGAGCGATGCAGTGGGAGCTGCAGACCAGGCTCCAGTAGGCAACAGCTGAATAGGCAAGAGGGCATCTGCACGCCTTCTGGCCGGTCTTGACCTCGGGTTGGGTAGCAGCGAGCCTTGGGGTTTTCATGAACAGGTGACTGGGCCAGGTGCAGTGACTCATGCCTGTAATCCCAGCACTTTGGTCGGCTGAGGTTAGAGGATTGCTTGAGGTCAGGAGTTTTGAGACCAACCTGGGCAACATAGCTAAATGCCATCTCTATTAAAAGAGAGAGAGAGAGAGAGAGAGAGAAAACAGGTGGCTTAAGATAGGCAGGTGAGGAGCGGGGCCCTCAGTGTGAGCCAGTTATTGCCCATGCAGCCCTTTGGCCAGCCCTGGCTCTGCTGCAGTGTCTGGAGCCAAGGGCTTCCCTCGTGTGCTGGCTCAGCCTGGCTCCTCTGCTCCTTCACAGGTCCTCGGATCAAAACTCTTTTTTCATATTTCCTTTAACAAACCATAGGTTGTAAAACTGCTGCAAACAATAATTGCGAAGCCAGAGGGAGAAAACATGAAGATATGTAGTGCTTTAACTTTTTGACTGGTCTCACAGTAAGAAATGTATTTTATATTGTAATCAAGCATGTACACACACACACACACACACACACATACCCCTATATGCTCAGATACACACAACTAAAACAGAAATTTTCTTGAAACAATTCTTAATTGTACTATATGCAATACACTTCATATTTTGTATTTCATTCAATTTCATTTAAATAAAATGTGATTTGAGATGCTAGTTAGTGGGTCATGAAATCAATTTAGAGCATCTCAACCTACATTGAAAAACACCAGGTTAGCTGAAGATGCTGATCGTTAGAGTAAGGAACAGACTGAATAGTTCATCTGTCTTGACTCCCCCTGGGACCTGAATTTTCTGAGGTCAGAGGCTGAGCCCTCCCTGTGAGTCCTAATGTGGGATCCCGCACCCATGAACCTTCTGAAAATACAGACACTGTGGCAAACACCAGGACTCCAAGCAGAAAGGGGGGTCCAGGGGAGAAGGCAAGAGGTGCCTGTCTTCAGAGTTAACATTTCGTTGAGATTTATTTAGCCATAAAATGACTTCTAGGGAACAGGAAACAGGTTGAATGAGGCTAGAGAACAAGGTAGAGGACAGTTAGAGGCAAAACACTCCCCAAAGCTGTTCTGAGCATTGTGAGCATTGCTATGTGACTGGCACAAAGAGGCAGGAATAGCAAATGGTTAAGAGGATAGACTCAGGAGCCAGCTGGCCTTGGGTGGAATCTGCCTTGCTATGCCTCAATTTCCTTATTCCTATAAAATGGCAGTATAATAGTATTCAATTCTTAGAGTTGTTACCTAATCAGTATGCCAGTTATCGATGCTAAAAAAGAAAGCAGCTGAACTGCCCACACAAATCAGGCTCAACCCTTGCCAGCGACGGTCAAGATTGTGGGACTCCAAGTATGTGGGCAGGTCCGTGGCTTTCTTCCACATTGTGCAGGAAGGGGAGAATGTGGGTTTCCGGGTGCAGCTTTGCAATTCCAGCATGCTCAGCATATGTCTTCGATGAATGAATAAAGGATGAATGGATTCTCTTTTCTCTGTCTCCACTGACATTACTTAGAGCAGGGCCTCAGCTATTAGCCTCTCTATTCCATACTTCACACGCTTGCTAGGACAATCTTTCTAAAGTGCAAATTTGATAATGTTTCTTTCTAGGAGGAATCCCTATGCTATACCCCTGCTTAAACCTTTGGAAGGCTTTCCATGGTCTATGATGCATTCTACACTCCCTTTGAGGCAAAGCCTCAGGCCATCTCTCAGACCCACTCTTCTTATTTATTTAATTATTTATTTATTTATTTATTATTAACCTTTAAGTTCTAAGGTACATGTGCACAACGTGCAGGTTTGTTACCTAGGCATACAGGTGCCATGTTGGTTTGCTGCACCCATCAACTCGTCATTTACATGAGATATTTCTCTTAATGCTCTCCCTCCCCCAGCCCCCCACCCCCCGACAGGCCCCAGTGTGTGATGTTCCCCACCCTGTGTCCAAGTGTTCTCATTGTTCAATTCCCACATATGAGTGAGCTCATGCGGTGTTTGGTTTTCTGGTCCTTGTAATAGTTTGCTGAGAATGATAGTTTCTGCTTCATCCAGGTCCCTGCAAAGGACATGAACTCATCCATTTTTATGGTTGCATAGTATTCCATGGTGTATATGTGCCACATTTTCTTAACCCAGTCTATCATTGATGTACATGTGGGTTGGCTCCAAGTCTTCGCTATTGTGAATAATAGTGCTGCAATAAAGATACGTGTGCATGTGTCTTTATAGTAGCATGATTTGTAATTATTTAGTATATACCCAGTAATGGGATTACTGGGTCAAATGATATTTCTAGTTCTGGATCCTTGAGGAATTGCCACACTGTCTTCCACAATGGTTGAACTAGTTTACACTCACACCAACAGTGTAAAAGCCTTCTTATTTCTCCACATACTCACCAGAATCTGTTGTTTCCTGACTTTTTAATGATTGCCATTCTAACTGGCATGAGATGGTATCTCATTGTGGTTTTGATTCGCATTTCTCTAATGAAAAGTGGTGCTGAGCATTTTTTCATGTGTGTTGGCCACATAAATGTATTCTTTTGAGATGTGTCTTTTCATATGATTTGACCACTTTTTGATTGGGTCTTTTTTTTCTTGTAAATTTGTTTAAGTTCTTTGTAGATTCTGGATATGAGCCGTTTGTCAGCTGGGTAGATTACAAAAATTTTCTACCATTCTGTAGGTTGCCTGTTCACGCTGATGGTGGTTTCTTTTGCTGTGCAGAAGCTCTTTAGT
>JABBCR010001626.1:0-16363 GCA_014849445.1 Cercopithecus mona | reverse complement strand
TTTAATTAGATCCAAAGGAAATATCTTCAGTTAAAAACTGAAAAGAAGCTTTCTGAGAAACTGCTTTCTGTTCTGTTTATTCCTCTCACAGAGTTACAGCTTTCCCATCAAGAAGCCTTTCGCTAAGACTGTTCTTGTGGAATTTGCAAAGTGATATTTGGAAGCCCTTAGAGGGCTATGGTGAAAAAGGATATATCTTCAGTTAAAAGCGGAAAAGAAGCTTTCTGAGAAACTGCTTTGTGTTCTGTTAATTCATCTCACAGAGTTACAGCTTTACCCTCAAGAAGCCTTTCGCTAAGATTGTTCTTGTGGAATTTGCAAAGTGATATTTGAAAGCCCCTAGAGGGCTATGGTGAAAAAGGATATATCATTAGTAAAAAGCGTAAAAGAAGCTTTCTGAGAAACTGCTTTATGTTCTGCTAATTCATCTCACCGAGTTACAGTTTTCCCCTCAAGAAGCCTTTCGCTAAGTCTGTTCTTGTGGAATTTGCAAAGAGATATTTGGAAGCCCATAGAGGGCTATAATGAAAAAGGAAATATCCCAAGATAAAAACTGAAAAGAATGTTTCTGAGAAACTGCTTTGTGTTCTGTTAATTCATCTCACAGAATTACAGCTTTCCCTTCAAGAAGCCTTTCGCTAAGACTGTTCCTGTTGAATTTGCAAAGTGTTATTTGGAAGCCCATATAGGGCTATGGTGAAAAAGGAGATATCTTCAAATAAAATTGGAAAGAAGCTGTCTGAAAACTGCTTTGTGTTCTGCTAATTCATCTCACAGAGTTACAGCTTTCCTCTCAAGAAGCCTTTCGCTAAGACTGTTGTTGTGGAATTTGCAAAGTGATATTTGGAAGCCCATAGTGTTCTATGGTGAAAAAGGAAATATCTTCAGTTTAAAGCGGAAAAGAAGCTTTGTGAGAAACTGCTTTGTGTTCTCTTATTTCATCTCACAGAGTTACAGCTTTCCCCTCAAGAAGCCTTCCGCTAAGACTGTTCTTGTGGAATTTGTCAAGTGATATTTGGAACCCCATAGAGGGCTATGGTGATAAAGGTAATGTCCTCAGATAAAAACTGGAAAGAAGCTTTCTGAGAAACTGCTCTGTGTTCTGTTAATTCCTCTCACAGAGTTACATCTTTCCCTTCAAGAAGCCTTTCGCTAAGGCTGTTCTTGTGGAATTTGCAAATGATATTTGGAAGCCCATAGAGGTCTATGCTGAAAAAAGAAATATCCTAAGATAAAAAACTGAAAAGAAGTTTCCTGAGAAACTGATTTGTGTTCTGTTAATTTATCTCACAGAGTTACAGCTTCCCCTAAAGAAGCCTTCCGCTAAGACGGTTCTTGTGGAATTTGTAAAGTGGTATTTGGAAGCCCATAGAGGGCTATTGTGTTTAAGGAAATGTCCTCAGATAAAAACTGGAAAGAAGATTTCGGAGAAACGGCTTTGTATTTTTTTAACTCATCTCACAGCGTCACAGCTTTCCCCTCAAGAAGTCTTTCGCCAAGGCTGTTCTTGTGGAATTTGCAAAGTGATATTTGGAAGCCCATAGAGTGCTATGGTGAAAAATGATATATCTTCAGTTAAAAACTGGAAAGAATCTTTCTGAGAAACTGCTTTGTGTTCTGTTAATTCGTCTCACAGAGTTACAGCTTTCCCCTCAACAAGCCGTTATGTAAGACTCTTCTTGTGGAATTTGCAAAGTGATATTTGGAAACCCATAGAGGTCTACGGTGAAAGAGAAAATATCTTCCGTTAAAATCTGAAAAGAAGCTTTCTGAGAAACTGCTTTGTGTTCTCTTATTTCATCTCACAGAGTTACATCTTTCCCTTCAAGAAGCCTTTCGCTAAGGCTGTTCTTGTGGAATTGGCAAAGGGATATTTGGAAGCCCATAGAGGGCTATGGTGAAAAATGAAATATCTTCCGTTCAAAACTGGAAAGAAGCTTTCTGAGAAACTGCTCTGTGTTCTGTTAATTTATCTCACAGAGTTACATCTTTCCCTTCAAGAAGCCTTTCGCTAAGGCTGTTCTTGTGGAATTGGCAAAGGGATATTTGGAAGCCCATAGAGGGCTATGGTGAAAAAGGAAATATCTTCCGTTCAAAACTGGAAAGAAGCTTTCTGAGAAACTGCTCTGTGTTCTGTTAATTCCTCTCACAGAGTTACATCTTTCCCTTCAAGAAGCCTTTCGCTAAGGCTGTTCTTGTGGAATTGGCAAAGGGATATTTGGAAGCCCATAGAGGGCTATATTGATAAAGGAAATGTCCTCAAATAAAAAACGGAAAGAATCTTTCTGAGAAACTGCTTTGTGCTCTGTTAATTCCTATCACATAGTTAGAGATTTCCCCTCTCAAGCCGCTCACTAAGATTGTTCTTGTGGAATTGGCAAAGTGATATTTGGAAGCCCTTAGAGGGCTACGGTGAAAAAGGAAATATCTTCCGTTCAAAACTGGAAAGAAGCTTTCTGAGAAACTGCTCTGTGTTCTCTTAATTAATCTCACAGAGTTACATCTTTCCCTTCAAGAAGCCTTTCGCTAAGGCTGTTCTTGTGGAATTGGCAAAGGGATATTTGGAAGCCCATAGAAGGCTATGGTGAAAAAGGAAATATCTTCCGTTCAAAACTGGAAAGAAGCTTTCTGAGAAACTGCTCTGTGTTCTGTTAATTCATCTCACAGAGTTACATCTTTCCCTTCAAGAAGCCTTTCGCTAAGGCTGTTCTTGTGGAATTGGCAAAGGGATATTTTGAAGCCCATAGAGGGCTATGGTGAAAAAGGAAATATCTTCCGTTCAAAACTGGAAAGAAGCTTTCTGAGAAACTGCTCTGTGTTCTGTTAATTCGTCTCACAGAGTTACATCTTTCCCTTCAAGAAGCCTTTCGCTAAGGCTGTTCTTGTGGAATTGGCAAAGGGATATTTGGAAGCCCATAGAGGGCTACGGTGAAAAAGGAAATATCTTCCGTTCAAAACTGGAAAGAAGCTTTCTGAGAAACTGCTCTGTGTTCTGTTAATTCATCTCACAGAGTTACATCTTTCCCTTCAAGAAGCCTTCCGCTAAGGCTGTTCTTGTGGAATTGGCAAAGGGATATTTGGAAGCCCATATAGGGCTATGGTGAAAAAGGAAATATCTTCCGTTCAAAACTGGAAAGAAGCTTTCTGAGAAACTGCTCTGTGTTCTGTTAATTCATCTCACAGAGTTACATCTTTCCCTTCAAGAAGCCTTTCGCTAAGGCTGTTCTTGTGGAATTGGCAAAGTGATATTTGGAAGCCCATAGAGTTCTATGGTGAAAAAGGAAATATCTTCCGTTCAAAACTGGAAAGAAGCTTTCTGAGAAACTGCTCTGTGTTCTGTTAATTCATCTCACAGAGTTACATCTTTCCCTTCAAGAAGCCTTTCGCTAAGGCTGTTCTTGTGGAATTGGCAAAGTGATATTTGGAAGCCCATAGAGGGCTATGGTGAAAAAGGAAATATCTTCCGTTCAAAACTGGAAAGAAGCTTTCTGAGAAACTGCTCTGTGTTCTGTTAATTCCTCTCACAGAGTTACATCTTTCCCTTCAAGAAGCCTTTCGCTAAGGCTGTTCTTGTGGAATTTGCGAAGTGACATTTGGAGCCCATAGAGGGCTATGGTGAAAAAGGAAATATCCTAAGGTAAAAACTGAATGAAGCTTTCTGAGAAACTGATTTGTGTTCTGTTAATTTATCTCACATAGTTACATCTTTCCCCTCAAGAAGCCTTTCGCTAAGACTGTTCTTGTGGAATTTGCAAAGTGATATTTCGAAGCCCATAGAGGGCTATGGTGAAAAAGGAAATGTCCTCAGATAAAAACTGGAAAGAAGCTTTCTGAGAAACTGCTTTGTGTTCTCTTAATTCATCTCACAGAGTTACAGCTTTCCCCTCAAGAAGCCTTTCGCTAAGACTGTTCTTGTGGAATTTGCAAAGTGATATTTGGAAGCCCATAGAGTGCTATGGTGAAAAATGAAATATCTTCAGTTAAAAACTGGAAAGAATCTTTCTGAGAAACTGCTTTGTGTTCTGTTAATTCATCTCACAGAGTTACAGCTTTCCCCTCAACAATCCGTTATGTAAGACTGTTCTTGTGGAATTTGCAAAGTGATATTTGGAAACCCATTGAGGTCTTGGTGAAAAAGGAAATTTCTTCAGTTGAAAACTGCAAGGAAGTTTTCTGAGAAACTGCTTTGTGTTCTCTTATTTTATCTCAGAGAGTTACAGCTTTCCCCCCAAGAAGTCTTTTGCTAAGACTGTTCTTGGTGAATTCGTAAAGTCATATTTGGAAGTACATAGAGAGCTATGGTGAAAAATGATATATCTTCAGTTAAAAGCAGAAAAGAAGCTTTCTGAGAAACTGCTTTGTGTTTTCTTAATTCATCTCACAGAGTTACAGCTTTCCCCTCAAGAAGCCTTTCGCTAAGACTGTTCTTGTGGAATTTGCAAAGTGATATTTGGAAGCCCATAGAGGGCTATGGTGAAAAAGGAAATATCTTCCGTTCAAAACTGGAAAGAAGCTTTCTGAGAAACTGCTCTGTGTTCTGTTAATTCCTCTCACAGAGTTACATCTTTCCCTTCAAGAAGCCTTTCGCTAAGGCTGTTCTTGTGGAATTTGCAAAGTGATATTTGGAAGCCCATAGAGGGCTATGGTGATAAAGGAAATGTCCTCAGATAAAAACTGGAAAGAAGCTTTCTGAGAAACTGCTTTGTGTTCTGTTAATTCATCTCACAGAGTTACAGCTTTCCCCTCAACAAGCCGTTCACTAAGACTGTTCTTGTGGAATTTGCAAAGTGATATTTGGAAGCCCATAGAGGGCTATGGTGAAAAAGGATATATCTTCAGTTAAAAGCGGAAAAGAAGCTTTCTGAGAAACTGCTTTGTGTTCTCTTAATTCATCTCACAGAGTTACAGCTTTCCCCTCAAGAAGCCTTTCGCTAAGACTGTTCTTGTGGAATTTGCAAAGTGATATTTGGAAGCCCATAGAGGGCTATGGTGAAAAAGGATACATCTTCAGTTAAAAGCGGAAAAGAAGGTTTCTGAGAAACTGCTTTGTGTTCTGTTAATTCATCTCACAGAGTTACAGCTTTCCCCTCAAGAAGCCTTCCGCTAAGACTGTTCTTGTGGAATTTGTAAAGTGATATTTGGAAGCCCATAGAGGGCTATGGTGATAAAGGAAATGTCCTCAGATAAAAACTGGAAAGAAGCTTTCTGAGAAACTGCTTTGTGTTCTGTTAATTCGTCTCACAGAGTTACAGCTTTCCCCTCAACAAGCCGTTCACTAAGACTGTTCTTGTGGAATTTGCAAAGTGATATTTGGAAGCCCATAGAGGTCTATGGTGAAAAAGGAAATATCTTCAGTTAAAAACTGAAAAGAAGCTTTCTGAGAAACTGCTTTGTGTTCTGTTAATTCATCTCACAGAGTTACAGCTTTCCCCTCAAGAAGCCTTTCGCTAAGACTGTTCTTGTGGAATTTGCAAAGTGATATTTGGAAGCCCATAGAGGGCTATGGTGAAAAAGGATATATCTTCAGTTAAAAGCGGAAAAGAAGCTTTCTGAGAAACTGCTTTGTGTTCTCTTAATTCATCTCACAGAGTTACAGCTTTCCCCTCAAGAAGCCTTTCGCTAAGACTGTTCTTGTGGAATTTGTAAAGTGATATTTGGAAGCCCATAGAGGGCTATGGTGATAAAGGAAATGTCCTCAGATAAAAACTGGAAAGAAGCTTTCTGAGAAACTGCTTTGTGTTCTGTTAATTCATCTCACAGAGTTACAGCTTTCCCTTCAAGAAGCCTTTCGCTAAGACTGTTCTTGTGGAATTTGCAAAGTGATATTTGGAAGCCCATAGAGTGCTATGGTGAAAAAGGAAATATCTTCAGTTAAAAACTGAAAAGAAGCTTTCTGAGAAACTGCTTTGTGTTCTCTTAATTCATCTCACAGAGTTACAGCTTTTCCCTCAAGAAGCCTTTCGCTAAGACTGTTCTTGTGGAATTTGCAAAGTGATATTTGGAAGCCCATAGAGGGCTATGGTGAAAAAGGATATATCTTCAGTTAAAAGCGGAAAAGAAGCTTTCTGAGAAACTGCTTTGTGTTCTGTTAATTCGTCTCACAGAGTTACAGCTTTCCCCTCAAGAAGCCTTCCGCTAAGACTGTTCTTGTGGAATTTGTAAAGTGATATTTGGAAGCCCTTAGAGGGCTATGGTGATAAAGGTAATGTCCTCACATAAGAACTAAAAAGAAGCTTTCTGAGAAGCTGCTTTGTGTTCTGTTAATTCATCTCACAGAGTTACAGCTTTCCCCTCAGGAAACCTTTCGCTAAGACTGTTCTTGTGGAATTTGCAAAGTGATATTTGGAAGCCCATAGAGGGCTATGGTGAAAAAGGATGTATCTTCAGTTAAAAGCAGAAAAGAAGCTTTCTGAGAAACTGCTTTGTGTTCTCCTAATTCATCTCACAGAGTTACAGCTTTCCCCTCAAGAAGCCTTTCGCTAAGACTGTTCTTGTGGAATTTGCAAAGTGATATTTGGAAGCCCATAGAGGGCTTTGGTGAAAAAGGAAATATCCTAAGATAAAAACTGAAAAGAAGGTTTCTGAGAAACTGCTTTGTGTTCTCTTAATTCATCTCACAGAGTTACAGCTTTCCCCTCAAGAAGCCTTCCGCTAAGACTGTTCTTGTGGAATTTGTAAAGTGATATTTGGAAGCCCATAGAGGGCTATGGTGATAAAGGAAATGTCCTCAGATAAAAACTGGAAAGAAGCTTTCTGAGAAACTGCTTTGTGTTCTGTTAATTCATCTCACAGGGTTACAGCTTTCCCCTCAAGAAGCCTTTCGCTAAGACTGTTCTTGTGGAATTTGCAAAGTGATATTTGGAAGCCCATAGAGGTCTATGGTGAAAAAGGAAATATCTTCCGTTCAAAACTGGAAAGAAGCTTTCTCAGAAACTGCTCTGTGTTCTGTTAATTCATCTCACAGAGTTACATCTTTCCCTTCAAGAAGCCTTTCGCTAAGGCTGTTCTTGTGGAATTGGCAAAGGGATATTTGGAAGCCCATAGAGGGCTATGGTGAAAAAGGATATATCTTCCGTTCAAAACTGGAAAGAAGCTTTCTGAGAAACTGCTCTGTGTTCTCTTAATTCATCTCACAGAGTTACATCTTTCCCTTCAAGAAGCCTTTCGCTAAGGCTGTTCTTGTGGAATTGGCAAAGGGATATTTGGAAGCCCATAGAGGGCTCTAGTGAAAAAGGAAATATCTTCCGTTCAAAACTGGAAAGAAGCTTTCAGAGAAACTGCTCTGTGTTCTGTTAATTCATCTCACAGAGTTACATCTTTCCCTTCAAGAAGCCTTTCGCTAAGGCTGTTCTTGTGGAATTGGCAAAGGGATATTTGGAAGCCCATAGAGGGCTACGGTGAAAAAGGAAATATCATCCGTTCAAAACTGGAAAGAAGCTTTCTGAGAAACTGCTCTGTGTTCTGTTAATTCATCTCACAGAGTTACATCTTTCCCTTCAAGAAGCCTTTCGCTAAGGCTGTTCTTGTGGAATTGGCAAAGGGATATTTGGAAACCCATAGAGGGCTATGGTGAAAAAGGAAATATCTTCCGTTCAAAACTGGAAAGAAGCTTTCTGAGAAACTGCTTTGTGTTCTCTTAATTCATCTCACAGTGTTACAGCGTTCCCCTCAAGAAGCCTTTCGCTAAGACTGTTCTTGTGGAATTTGTAAAGTGATATTTGGAAGCCCATAGAGGTCTATGGTGAAAAAGGAAATATCTTCAGTTAAAAACTGGAAAGAAGCTTTCTGAGAAACTGCTTTGTGTTCTGTTAATTCATCTCACAGAGTTACAGCTTTCCCTTCAAGAAGCCTTTCGCTAAGAATGTTCTTGTGGAATTTGCAAAGTGATATTTGGAAACCCATAGAATGCTATGGTGGAAAAGGATATATCTTCAGTAAAAGCGGAAAAGAAGCTTTGTGAGAAAGTGCTTTGTGTTCTCTTAATTCATCTCACAGTGTTACAGCTTTCCCTCAAGAAGCCTATCGCTAAGACTGTTCTTGTGGAATTTGCAAGGTGATATTTGGAAGCCCATAGAGGGCTATAGTGAAAAAGGAAATATCCTAAGATAAAAACTGAAAAGAAGGTTTCTGAGAAACTGCTTTGTGTTCTGTTAATTCGACTCACAGAGTTACAGCTTTCCCCTCAAGATGCCTTCCGCTAAAACTGTTCTTCTGGAATTTGTAAAGTGATATTTGGAGCCCATAGAGGGCTACGGTGATAAAGGAAATGTCCTCAGATAAAAACTGGAAAGAAACTTTCTCAGAAACTGCTTTGTGTTCTGTTAATTCGTCTAAAAGCGTTACAGCTTTCTCCTCAACAAGCCGTTCACTAAGACTGTTCTTGTGGAATTTGCAAAATGATATTTTGAATCCCATAGAGGTCTATGGTGCAAAAGGAAATATCTTCCGTTCAAAACTGGAAAGAAGCTTTCTGAGAAACTGCTCTGTGTTCTGTTAATTCATCTCACAGAGTTACAGCTTTCCCCTCAAGAAGCCTTTCGCTAAGATTGTTCTCGTGGAATTTGCAAAGTGATATTTGGAAGCCCATAGTGTGGTACGGTGAAAGAGGATATAGTTTCAGTTAAAAGCAGAAAAGAAGCTTTCTGAGAAACTGCTTTGTGTTCTCTTACTTCATCTCACAGAGTTACAGCTTTCCCCTCAAGAAGCCTTTGCAGATTCCACGAAAACAGTGTCAACAAACTGCTCCATGAAATAAAGGTGTAACTCTGTGAGAATAATTCACGCATCACCAAGAACATTCTCAGAAAGCTTCCTTCTACTTTTAATCTGAGGATATTTCCTTTGTCACCATAGGCTTCAATGCAATCCAAAATATCCCTTATCAGATTCAACAAAATCAGTGCTACCAAACTGCTAATCATGTAACTCTGTGAGATGAATTAACACATTACAAAGCAGTTTCTCAGAAAGCTTCTTTCTAGTTTTTATATCAGGATATTTCCTTTTCCACCATATGCTTCAATGCGCTCTCAAATATCCCTTCTCAGACACCACAAAAACAGTGATACCACAGTGCTCCCTCAACAGAAACGTTTACCTCTATGAGATGAATGCACACCTCACAAAGGAGTTTCTCAGAAAGCTTCTCTCCAGTTTTTACCTGAAGAATTTTCTTATTTCACCTTAGGCCTCTATATGCTCCCAAATATCCCTCTGCCAATTCCACAAAAACAGTGCTACCAAACTGTGCATTGAAAAGAAAGGTTTAACTCTGTGAGATAAATTCACCCATCACAAAGTTGTTTCTCAGGAAGCTTGTTTCTAGTATTTATCTGAGGATATTTCCTTTGTCAGCATAGGCTTGAATGTGATCCAAAATATCCTTTCTCAGATTCCACAAAAACAGTGTTAACAAACTGCTCCATGAAAGGAAATTGTAACTCTGTGAGATGAATTCACAAATTAGAAAGCAGTTTCTCAGAAAGCTTCTTTCTAGTTTTTATCTGAGGATTTTTTTTTTTCCACCATAGACTTCAGTGGGCTCCCAAATATCCCTTCTCAGATACCATAAAAACAGTGAAGCCAAAGTGCTCCCTCAACAGAAACGTTTAGCTCTATGAGATGAATGCACACATCATAAAGTAGTTTCTCAGAAAGCTTCTCTCCAGTTTTTACCTGAAGAATTTTCTTTTTTCACCTTAGGCCTCTATGTGCTCCCAAATATCCCTCTGCAGATTCCACAAAAACAGTGCTACCAAACTGCTCAATGAAAAGAAAGGTGTAACTCTGTGAGATGAATTCACCCATCACAAAGCAGTTTCTCAGAAAGCTTCTTTCTAGTTTAAATCTGAGGATATTTCCTTTTTCACCATAGGCTTCAATGTGCTCCCAAATATATCCTCTCAGATACCACAAAAACAGTGATGCTGAACTGCTCAATCAACAAAAATGTTAAACTCTATGATATAAATAAAAACATTAAAAACCAATTCTCAAAAACCTTCTCTCCAGTTTTTATCTGAAGTTATTTCCTTTCTCACCATAGGCCTCTGGGAGTTCCCGAATATCCCTTTGAAGATTCCATGAAAACACTGCTACCAAACTGCTCCACATAAAGAATCAGGTAACTCTGTGAGATTAATTCACAAATCACAAAACAGTTTTTCAGAACGCTTCTTTCTAATTTTTGTCTGAGGGTATTTTCTTTGTTACCCTAAACTTAAATGTGCTCCAAAATATCCCATTGCAGATTCCAAAAACAGAGGATTAGCAAACTGCTCAATGAAAAGAACAGTGTAATTCTATGAGATGAATTCACACATCACAAAGCAGTTTCTGAAAAAACTTCTTTTCGGTTTTTATCTGAGGATAATTCCTTTGTCACCATAGGCTTCAATATGCTACAGAATATACTATTGAATATTTCACGAAAACATTGCTAGCAAAACGCACAATGCAAGAACAGTGTAACTCTGTGAGATGAATTAACACATCACAAAGCAGTTTCTCAGAAAGCTTCTTTCTAGTTTTAATCTGAGGATATGTCCCTTTCCGCCAAATGTCTCAAATCGCTCATAAATATCCCTTTGCAGATTCCACAAAAACAGTGTTAGCAAACTGTCCCATGAAAGGAAAGATGTAACTCTGTGAGATGAATTCACACATCACAAAGCAGTTTCTCAGAAAGCTTCTTTCTAGTTTTAAACTGAGGATATTAACTTTGTCACCATAGGCTTCAATGCGATCCAAAGTATGCCTTCTTAGATTTCTCCAAAACAGTGCTACCAAACTGTTCCATGAAAAGAATCGTGTAACTCTGTGAGATGAATTCAGAAATCACAAAGCAGTTTCTCAGAAATCTTCTTTCTAGTTTTTGTCTGCGTATATTTCCTTTTTCACCACAAGCCTCAATGCACTCGTGAATATCCCTTTGCAGATTCCATGAACCCAGTGTTAGCAATCTGCTCTATGAAAAGAAAGGCGTAAATGTGTGAGATGAATTCACACATTACAAAGCAGATTCTCAGAAAGTTTCCTTTTTGTTTTTGTCTGAGGACACTTCCTTTGTCACTATAGGCTTCAATACACTCCCAAATATCCTATTGCAGATTCCACAAAAACGGTATTATCAAACTGCTCAATGAAAACACCTGTGTATCTCTGTGAGATGAATTCACCCATCCAAAAGTAGTTTCTCAGAAAGCTTATTTCTAGTTTTTATCTGAGGATATTTCCTTTTCCACCATAGGCTTCAATGCACTCCCAAATATCCCTTCTCAGACACCACAAAAACAGTGATGCCAAAGTGCTCCCTCAACAGAAACATTTAGCCCTATGAGATGAATGCACACATCACAAAGGAGTTTCTCTGAAAGCTTCACTAAAGTTTTTAACTGAAGAATTTTGTTTTTTCACCTTAGGCCTCTATGCGCTCCCAAATATCCCCTTGCAGTTCCAACAAAAACAGTGTTACAAAACTAGAAAATGAAAAGAAAGGTGTGACTCTGTGAGATGAATTCAACCATCACAAAGACATTTCTCAGAAAGCTTCTTTCTAGTTTAAATCTGAGGATATTTCCTTTTTCACCATTAGATTCAATGTGCCCCCAAAAACTCTTCTCAGATACCACAAAAACAGTGATACCAAATTGCTCAGTAAACAAAAAGGTTAAACTCTATGACATGAATACAAACATCACAAAACCGTTTCTTGAAAAGTTTCTTTCCAGTTTTCATCTGATGTTATTTCCTTTTTCACCATAGGCCTCTAGCAGCTCCTGAATATCCCTTTGCAGATTCCATAAAATCAGTGCAGCCAAACTGCTCAAAGAAAACTAAGGTGGAACTCTGTGTGTTGAATTCACCCATCACAAATAAATTTCTCAGAAAGGTTCTTTCTAGTTTAAATCTGAGGATATTTCCTTTTTCACCATTGACTTCTATGTGCCCCCAATAACTCTTCTCAGACACCACAAAAACAGTGATGCCAAACTGCTCAATCAACAAAAAGGTTAAACTTTATGAGATGAATACACGCATCATAAAACTGTTTCTTGATAAGATTCTCTCCAGTTTTTATCTGATGTTATTTCCTTTTTTCTCTGTAGGCCTCTAGGGGCTCCAGAATATCCCTTTGCAGATTCCATAAATACAGAGCTGCCAAACTGCTCAAAGAAAACAATGAAGGAACTCTGTGTGTTAAAATCACTCATCACAAATAAATTTCTCAGAAAGGTTCTTTCTAGTTTTTATCTCAGGATATTTCCTTTTCCACCATCGGCTTCCATGTGCTCCTAAATATCCCTTCTCAGACACCACAAAAACACTGATGCCAAACTGCTCTCCCAACTGAAAGCTTCACCTGTATGAGATGAATGCACGCATCACAAAGGAGTTATCAGAAACATTCTCTCCAGTTTCAACCTGAAGATATTTCCTTTTTCAACTTTGGCATCTATCCGCTCTTGATTATCCCTTTTCATATTCCAAAAAAAAAAAAAAAAAAAAAAAAAAGTGTTACCAAACTGCTCAATGAAAAGAGAGATTTAACTCTGTGAGAAAAATTCACCCAACACAAAACAGTATCTTAGAAAGCTCCTTTCCAGTTTTAATCTGAACATATTTACTTTTCCACCATCAGCCTCAATGTGATCCAAGTATCCCTTCTCAGACACCACAAATACAGTGATGCCAATCTGCTCAATCAACAAAATGGTATACCTCTATGAGGTGAATACACATATCACACAACAGTTATTCAAAAACCTTCTTTTCGATTTTTATCTGAAGATATTTCCTTTTTTACCATAGGCCTCTGTGAGCTCCCGAAAATCCCTTTGCAGATTCCCCAAAAGCAGCACTACCAAACGTCTCAATGAAAAGAAAGGTGTAACACTTTGAGACTAATTCACCCATCATAAAGCAGTTTCTCACAAAGCTGCTTTCTAGTATTCATCTGAGGATAATTCCTTTTGCACTATAGACCTCAATGCACTCCAGAATATCCCATTGCAGATTCCATGAAAACAGTGTTAGCAAACTGCTTCATGAAAAGAAAAGTGTAACTCTGTGAGATGAATTCACACATGACAAAGAACTTTCTCAGAAAGCTTCTTTCTAGATTTTATCTGAGAATATTTCCGTTGGCACCATCGGCTTCAATCCAATCAAAAATATCCCTTCTCATATTTCACAAAGAGTGCTCTACCAAACTGCTACATGAAAAGATTCGTGTAACTCTGTGAGAAGAAGTCACAAATCACAAAACGGTTTCTCAGAAAGCAACTTTCTAGTTTTTGTATGAGGATATTTCCTTTGTCACCATAAGCATCTAGGCGCTGTGAAATATCCCATTGCAGATTACAAGAAAACACTTTTAGCATCCATCTCAATGAAAAGAACAGTGTAACCCTCTGAGATGAATTCACACATCACAAAGCAGTTTCTCAAAAAGCTTCTTTCTAGTTTTTATCTGAGGATATTTCCTTTTTCACCATAGACCTCAATGCGCTCCCAAGTATCCCTTTGCAGATTCTATGAAAACAGTGTTAACAAACTGCTCCATGAAAGGAAAGGTGTAAGTCTGTGAGGTGAATTCACACATCACAAAGAACTTTCTCAGAATGCTTCTTTCCAGTTTTTATCTGAGGATATTTCCTTTGTCACCATAGGCTTCATTGCGATCCAAAATATCCCTTCTCAGATTCCCAGGAAGCCCTGCTAACAAACTGCTCCATGAAAAGAATTGTGTAACTCTGTGAGATGAATTCACAAATCACAAAGCAGTTTTTCAGAAAGCTTCTTTCTAGTTTTTGTCTGAGGATATTTCCTTTGTCACCATAAGCTTCAATGTGCTCCGAAATATCCCATTGCAGATTCAAAGAAAACAATGTTAGCAAACTGGTCAATGAAAAGAACAGTGTAACTTTGTGGGATGAGTTGACACAACACAAAGTTTTTCAGAAGGCTTCTTCTTGGTTTTCATCTGATTATAGTTGCTTTGTCACCATAGGCTTCAGTGTGCTCTGAAATAACCCATTGCAGATTCCAGGAAAACAGTGTGACCAAGCTTCTCAATGAAAACAACAATGTAACTCTGTGAGATGAATTCACATATCACAAAGCAGTTTCTCAGAAGGATTGTTTCTAGCTTTTAACTGATAATATGCCCTTTTTCAACATAGTCCTCAATGAGCTCCCAAATATCCCTTTGCAGATTCCACAAAAACAGTGCTAGCAAACTGCTCCATGAAAAGAAATTTGTAACTCTGTGAGTTGAATTCTCACATGATGAAGAACTTTCTCAGAAAGCTTCTTTCTGGTTTTTATCTGAGGATATTTCCTTAGTCAACATATACTTCAATGCGATCCAAAATATCCCTTCTCAGGTTACCCAAAACAGTGCTACCAAACAGATCCATGAAAACAGTGGTGTAACACTGTGAGATGAATTAACACATCACATAGCAGTTTCTCAGAAAGCTTCTTACTAGTTTTTATGTGAAGATATTTCCTTTGTCACCATAAGTTTCAAGGTGCTCCAAAATATCCCATTGCAGATTCCAAGAAAACACTGTTAGTAAACTGCTTGATGAAAAGAACCGTGTAACTCTGTGAGATGTATTCACACATCACAAAGGTGTTTCTCAGAAAGCTTTTTTCTAGTTTTTATCTGAGGATATTTACTTTATCACCCTACGCTTTGATGCAATTCTAAATACCCCTTCTCAAATTCCCCAAAAACAGTGCTGGGGAATTGCTCCAGGAAAAGAAAGTTGTATCACTGTGAAGTGAATTCACACATCACAAACAGGTTTCTCAGAAAGCTTCTTTCTAGTTTTTGTCTCAGGATATTTCCTTTGTCACCATTAACTTCAATGTCCTCTGAAATATCCAATTGCAGATTCCAAGAAAACAGTGTTAGCAAACTGATCAACGAACAGACGAGTGTAATGCTGCGAGATGAATTCACACATGAAAAAGCAGATTCTCAGAAAGTTTCTCTCTAATTTTTTTCTGAGGATATTTCCTTTGTAACCATAGGCTTCAGTGCACTCTGAAATATCCTATTGCAGACTCCATGAACACAATGTTATCAAATGGCTCAAAGAAAACAATGATGTAGCTCTGTGAGATGGATTCACCTATCACAAAGCAGTTTCTCAGAAAGCTTCTTTTTAGTTTTTACCTGAGGATATTTTCTTTTTCACCATAGGCCTCAATGCGCTCCCAAATATCCCATTGCATAATCCGTGAAAACAGTGTTAGCAAATTGCTCCTTGAAAAGAAAGGTGTACAATTGTGAAGTGAATTCACGCATCACAAAGAAGTTTCTCAGATAACTTCTTTCTAGTTTTTATCTGAGGATAATTCCTTTGTCACCAAAGGCTTCAATGCAATCCAAAATATCCCTTCCCAGATTCCTCAAAAACAGTTCTACCAAACTGCTCCATGAAAAGAATGGTGTAACTCTGTGAGGTGAATTCACACATCACAAAGCAGTTTCTCAGAATGCTTCTTTCTAGTTTTTATCTGAGGATATTTCCTTTTTCACTATAGGCCTCCATGTGCTCCCAAATATCCCTTTGCAGATTCCACAAAAACAGTGATGGCAAAGTGATCCAAGAAAAGAAAGGGGTATAACTCTGTGAGATGAACCAACACATCACAAAGTGGTTTCTCAGAGAGATTCTTTCCAGTTTGTGTGAGGATATTTCCTTTGTCACCATAAGATTCAATGCAATGCAAAAAAATCCCTTCTCAGATTCCCCAGAAACACTGCCGGTAAACTGCACCATTAAAAGAGACGTGTAACTCTGTCGGATGAATTAACACATCACGAAGTGGTCTCAGAAAGCTTCTTTCTAGTTTTTTTGTGATATTATTTATTTTGTCACCATAAGCATCAATGTGCTCTGAAATATCCCATTGCAGATTCCAAGAAAATAGTGTTAGCAAACTGCTTAATGAAAAGAACAGTGCAACTCAGTGAATTGAATTCACACATCGCAAAGGAGTTTCTCAGAAAGCTTCTTTCTAGTTTTTACATATGGATATTTTCTTTTAAACTATAGGTTTCAATGTACTCCCAAGTATCCCTTCTCAGACACCACAAAAACAGTGATGCCAAAGTGTTCACTCAACGGAAATGTTTAGCTGTATGAGATGAATGCACAAATCACAAAGGACTTTCTCTGAAAGATTCTCTCCAGTTTTTACCTGGAGAATTTTCTTCTTTCAACTCAGGACCCTATATGCTCCCAAATATCCCATTACAGATTCCACAAAGCAGTGTTACCAAACTACTCAATGAAAAGAAAGATTTAACACTGTGAGATGCATTCACCCATCACTAAACAGTCTC
>JABBCR010000780.1:0-35411 GCA_014849445.1 Cercopithecus mona | reverse complement strand
TGAAGATATTTCCTTTTTCACCATAGCCCTCTATGGGCTTCCAAATATCACTTTGCAAATTCCACAAGAACAGTCTTAGCAAAAGGCTTCTTGAGGGAAAAGCTGTAACTCTGTGAGATGAATTAACAGAACACAAAGCAGTTTCTCAGAAAGCTTCTTTCCAGTTTTTATCTTAGGATATTTCCTTTTTCACCATAGCCCTCTATGGGCTTCCAAATATCACTTTGCAAATTCCACAAGAACAGTCTTAGCAAAAGGCTTCTTGAGGGAAAAGCTGTAACTCTGTGAGATGAATTAACAGAACACAAAGCAGTTTCTCAGAAAGCTTCTTTCCAGTTTTTAACTGAAGATATTTCCTTTTTCACCATAGCCCTCTATGGGCTTCCAAATATCACTTTGCAAATTCCACAAGAACAGTCTTAGCAAAAGGCTTCTTGAGGGGAAAGATGTAACTCTGTGAGATGAATTAACAGAACACAGAGCAGTTTCTCAGAAAGCTTCTTTCCAGTTTTGAACGGAAGATATTTCCTTTTTCACCATAGCCCTCTATGGGCTTCCAAATATCCCTTTGACAATTCCACAAGAACAGCCTTAGCGAAAGGCTTCTTGAAGGGAAAGATGTAACTCTGTGAGATGAATTAACAGAACACAGAGCAGTTTCTCAGAAAGCTTCTTTCCAGTTTTGAACGGAAGATATTTCCTTTTTCACCATAGCCCTCTATGGGCTTCCAAATATCCCTTTGAAAATTCCACAAGAACAGCCTTAGCGAAAGGCTTCTTGAAGGGAAAGATGTAACTCTGTGAGATGAATTAACAGAACACAGAGCAGTTTCTCAGAAATCTTCTTTCCAGTTTTGAACGGAAGATATTTCCTTTTTCACCATAGCCCTCTATGGGCTTCCAAATATCCCTTTGCCAATTCCACAAGAACAGCCTTAGCGAAAGGCTTCTTGAAGGGAAAGATGTAACTCTGTGAGATGAATTAACAGAACACAGAGCAGTTTCTCAGAAAGCTTCTTTCCAGTTTTGAACGGAAGATATTTCCTTTTTCACCAGAGCCCTCTATGGGCTTCCAAATATCCCTTTGCCAATTCCACAAGAACAGCCTTAGCGAAAGGCTTCTTGAAGGGAAAGATGTAACTCTGTGAGATGAATTAACAGAACACAGAGCAGTTTCTCAGAAAGCTTCTTTCCAGTTTTTAAAGGAAGATATTTCCTTTTTCACCATAGCCCTCTATGGGCTTCCAAATATCACTTTGCAGATGCAACAAGAACAGTCTTAGCGAATGGCTTCTTAAGGGGATAGCTGTAACTCTGTGAGATGAATTAACAGAACACAAAGCAGTTGCTCAGAAAGCTTCTTTTCAGTTTTTATCTTACGAGATTTCCTTTTTCACCATAGCCCTCTATGGGCTTCCAAATATCACTTTGCAAATTCCACAAGAACAGCCTTAGCGAAAGGCTTCTTGAAGGGAAAGCTGTAACTCTGTCAGATGAATTAACAGAACACAAAGCAGTTTCTCAGAAAGCTTCTTTCCAGTTTTGAACGGAAGATATTTCCTTTTTCACCATAATCCTCTATGGGCTTCCAAATATCCCTTTGCCAATTCCACAAGAACAGCCTTAGCGAAAGGCTTCTTGAAGGGAAAGATGTAACTCTGTGAGATGAATTAACAGAACACAAAGCAGTTTCTCAGAAAGCTTCTTTCCAGTTTTTAACGGAAGATATTTCTTTTTCACCATAGCCCTCTATGGGCTTCCAAATATCACTTTGCAAATTCCACAAGAACAGTCTTAGCGAAAGGCTTCTTGAGGAGAAAGCTGTAACTCTGTGAGATGAATTAACAGAACACAAAGCAGTTTCTCAGAAAGCTTCTTTCCAGTTTTTAACGGAAGATATTTCCTTTTTCACCATAGCCCTCTATGGGCTTCCAAATATCACTTTGCAAATTCCACAAGAACAGTCTTAGCGAAAGGCTTCTTGAAGGGAAAGCTGTAACTCTGTGAGGTGAATTAACAGAACACAAAGCAGTTTCTCAGAAAGCTTCTTTCCAGTTTTTAACTGAAGATATTTCCTTTTTCACCATAGCCCTCTATGGGCTTCCAAATATCTCTTTGCAAATTCCACAAGAACAGCCTTAGCGAAAGGCTTCTTGAAGGGAAAGATGTAACTCTGTGAGATGAATTAACAGAACACAGAGCAGTTTCTCAGAATACTTCTTTCCAGTTTTGAACGGAAGATATTTCCTTTTTCACCATAGCCCTCTATGGGCTTCCAAATATCCCTTTGCCAATTCCACAAGAACAGCCTTAGCGAAAGGCTTCTTGAAGGGAAAGATGTAACTCTGTGAGATGAATTAACAGAACACAGAGCAGTTTCTCAGAAAGCTTCTTTTCAGTTTTCAACGGAAGATATTTCCTTTTTCACCATAGCCCTCTATGGGCTTCCAAATATCACTTTGCAAATTCCACAGGAACAGTCTTAGCGAAAGACTTCTTGAAGGGAAAGCTGTAACTCTGTGAGATGAATTAACAGAACACAAAGCAGTTTCTCAGAAAGCTTCTTTCCAGTTTTTAACGGAAGATATTTCTTTTCTCACCATAGCCCTCTATGGGCTTCCAAATATCACTTTGCAAATTCCACAAGAACAGTCTTAGCGAAAGGCTTCTTGAGGGGACAGCTGTAATCTGTGAGATGAATTAACAGAACACAGAGCAGTTTCTCAAAAAGCTTCTTTCCAGTTTTGAACGGAAGATATTTCCTTTTTCACCATAGCCCTCTATGGGCTTCCAAATATCACCTTGCAAATTCAACAAGAATAGTCTTAGTGAAAAGCTTCTTGAATGGATAGCTGCCACTCTGTGAGATGAATTAACAGAACACAAAGCCGTTTCTCAGAAAGCTTCTTTCCAGTTTTTCACAGAAGAGATTGCCTTTTTAACCAAGCCCTCTATGGGCTTCCAAATATCACTTTGCAAATTCCACAAGAACAGTCTTAGCGAAAGGCCTCTTGAGGGAAAAGCTGTAACTCTGTGAGATGAATTAACAGAACACAAAGCCGTTTCTCAGAAAGCTTCTTTCCAGTTTTTAACTGAAGATATTTCCTTTTTCACCATAGCCCTCTATGGGCTTCCAAATATCACTTTGCAAATTCCACAAGAACAGTCTTAGCGAAAGGCTTCTTGAGGGAAAGCTGTAACTCTGTGAGATGAATTAACAGAACACAAAGCAGTTTCTCAGAAAGCTTCTTTACAGTTTTTAACAGAAGATATTTCCTTTTTCACCATAGCCCTTTATGGGCTTCCAAATATCCCTTTGCCAATTCCACAAGAACAGCCTTAGCGAAAGGCTTCTTGAAGGGAAAGATGTAACTCTGTGAGATGAATTAACAGAACACAGATCACTTTCTCAGAAAGCTTCTTTCCAGTTTTGAACGGAAGATATTTCCTTTTTCACCATAGCCCTCTATGGGCTTCCAAATATCCCTTTGCCAATTCCACAAGAACAGCCTTAGCGAAAGGCTTCTTGAAGGGAAAGCTGTAACTCTGTGAGATGAATTAACAGAACACAAAGCAGTTTCCCAGAACGCTTCTTTTCAGTTGTTAACTTAGGATATTTCCTTTTTAACCATAGCCCTCTATGGGCTTCCAGATATCTCTTTGCAAATTCCACAAGAACAGTCTTAGAGAAAGGCTTCTTGAAGGGAAAGATGTAACTCTGTGAGATGAATTAACAGAACACAGAGCAGTTTCTCAGAAAGCTTCTTTCCAGTTTTGAACGGAAGATATTTCCTTTTTCACCATAGCCCTCAAAGGGCTTTCAAATATCCCTTTGCCAATTCCACAAGAACAGCCTTAGCGAAAGGCTTCTTGAAGGGAAAGATGTAACTCTGTGAGATGAATTAACAGAACACAGAGCAGTTTCTCAGAAAGCTTCTTTCCAGTTTTGAACGGAAGATATTTCCTTTTTCACCATAGCCCACTATGGGCTTCCAAATATCACTTTGCCAATTCCACAAGAACAGCCTTAGCGAAAGGCTTCTTGAAGGGAAAGATGTAACTCTGTGAGATGAATTAATGGAACGCAAATCCGTTTCTAAGAAAGCTTCTTTACAGCTTTTAACGGAATATATTGCCTTTTTCACCATAAGCCTCTATGGGCTTTCAAATATCACTTTACAAATTCCACAAGAACAGTGTTAGCGAATGGCTTCTTCAGGGGAAAGCTGTAACTCTGTGAGATGAATTCACAGAACACAGAGCAGTTTCCCAGAAAGCTTCTTTCCAGTTTTGAACGGAAGATATTTCCTTTTTCACCATAGCCCTCTATGGGCTTCCAAATATCCCTTTGCCAATTCCACAAGAACAGCCTTAGCGAAAGGCTTCTTGAAGGGAAAGATGTAACTCTGTGAGATGAATTAACAGAACACAGAGCAGTTTCTCAGAAAGCTTCTTTCCAGTTTTGAACTTAAGATATTTCCTTTTCACCACAGCCCTCTATGGGCTTCCAAATATCCCTTTGCCAATTCCACAAGAACAGCCTTAGCGAAAGGCTTCTTGAAGGGAAAGTCGTAACTCTGTGAGATGAATTAACAGAACACAGAGCAGTTTCTCAGAAAGCTTCTTTCCAGTTTTGAACGGAAGATATTTCCTTTTTCACCATAGGCCTCTAGCGGCTTCCAAATATCACTTTGCAAACTCCACAACAACTGTCTTCTCGAAAGGCTTTTTGAGGGTAAAGCTGAAACTCTGTGAAATGAATTAACAGAACACAAAGCAGTTTCTCAGAAAGCTTCTTTTCACTTTTTATCTTAGGATATTTTCTTTTTCACCATAGCCCTCTATGGGCTTCCAAATATCACTTTGCAAATTCCACAAGAACAGTCTTAGCGAAAGGCTTCTTGAGGGGAAAGCAGCAACTCTGTGAGATTAATTAACAGAACACAAAGCAGTTTCTCAGAAAGCTTCCTTCTAGTTTTCAACGGAAGATATTTCCTTTTTCACCATAGCCCTCTATGGGCTTCCAAATATCACTTTGCAAATTCCACAAGAAAAGACATAGGGAAAGGCTTCTTCAGGGGAAAGCTGTAACTCTGTGAAATGAATTAAGAGAACACAATGCAGTTTATCAGAAAGCTTCATTTCGGTGTTTATCTTAGGATATCTCCTTTTTCACCATAGTCCTCTATGGGCTTCCAAATATCCCTTTGCCAATTCCACAAGAACAGCCTTAGCGAAAGGCTTCTTGAAGGGAAAGATGTAACTCTGTGATATGAGTTAACAGAACACAGAGCAGTTTCTCAGAAAGCTTCTTTCCAGTTTTGAACGGAAGATATTTCCTTTTTCACCATAGCCCTCTATGGGCTTCCAAATATCCCTTTGCCAATTCCACAAGAACAGCCTTAGCGAAAGGCTTCTTGAAGGGAAAGATGTAACTCTGTGATATGAATTAACAGAACACAGAGCAGTTTCTCAGAAAGCTTCTTTTCTGTTTTTATCATAGGATATTTCCATTTTTACCACAGCCCTCTAAGGGCTTCCAAATATCACTTTGCAAATTTCACAACAACAGGTTTAGCGAAAGGCTTATTGAGGGTAAGCTGTAACTTTGTGAGTTGAATTAACAGATCACAAATCAGTTTTTCAGAAAGCTTCTTTTCAGTTTTTATCTTAGGCTATTTCCTTTTTCACCATAGCCCTCTAAGGGCTTCCAAATATCCCTTTGCCAATTCCACAAGAACAGCCTTAGCGAAAGGCTTCTTGAAGGGAAAGATGTAACTCTTTGAGATGAATTAACAGAACACAGAGCAGTTTCTCAGAAATCTTCTTTCCAGTTTTGAACGGAAGATATTTCCTTTTTCACCGTAGCTCTCTAGGGGCTTCAAAATATCACTTTGGAAATTCCACAAGAACAGTCTTAGTGAACGGTTTCTTCAGGGGAAAGCTGTAACTCTGTGAGATGAATTAACAGAACACAAAGCAGTTTCTCAGAAAGCTTCTTTCCAGATTTTAACTGAAGAGATTTCCTTTTTCACCATAGCCCTCTAAGGGCTTCCAAATATCACTTTGCAAATTCCACAAGAACAGTCTTAGCGAAAGGCTTCTTGAGGGAAAGCTGTAACTCTGTGAGATGAATTAACAGAACACAAAGCAGTTTCTCAGAAAGCTTCTTTCCAGTTTTTAACGGAAGATATTTCCTTTTTCACCATAGCCCTCTAAGGGCTTCCAAATATCACTTTGCAAATTCCACAAGAACAGTCTTAGCGAAAGGCTTCTTGAGGGAAAAGCTGTAACTCTGTGAGATGAATTAACAGAACACAAAGCAGTTTCTCAGAAAGCTTCTTTCCAGTTTTTAACTGAAGATATTTCCTTTTTCACCATAGCCCTCTATGGGCTTCCAAATATCCCTTTGCCAATTCCACAAGAACAGCCTTAGCGAAAGGCTTCTTGAAGGGAAAGATGTAACTCTGTGAGATGAATTAACAGAACACAGAGCAGTTTCTCGGAAAGCTTCTTTCCAGTTTTGAACGGAAGATATTTCCTTTTTCACCATAGCCCTCTATGGGCTTCCAAATATCCCTTTGCCAATTCCACAAGAACAGCCTTAGCGAAAGGCTTCTTGAAGGGAAAGATGTAACTCTGTGAGATGAATTAACAGAACACAGAGCAGTTTCTCAGAAAGCTTCTTTACAGTTTTGATCGGAAGATATTTCCTTTTTCACCATAGCCCTCTATGGGCTTCCAAATATCCCTTTGCCAATTCCACAAGAACAGCCTTAGCGAAAGGCTTCTTGAAGGGAAAGATGTAACTCTGTGAGATGTATTAACAGAACACAGAGCAGTTTCTCAGAAAGCTTCTTTCCAGTTTTGAACGGAAGATATTTCCTTTTTCACCATAGCCCTCTATGGGCTTCCAAATATCCCTTTGCCAATTCCACAAGAACAGCCTTAGCGAAAGGCTTCTTGAAGGGAAAGATGTAACTCTGTGAGATGAAGTAACAGAACACAGAGCAGTTTCTCAGAAAGCTTCTTTCCAGTTTTGAACGGAAGATATTTCCTTTTTCACCATAGCCCTCTATGGGCTTATAAATATCCCTTTGCCAATTCCACAAGAACAGCCTTAGCGAAAGGCTTCTTGAAGGGAAAGATGTAACTCTGTGAGATGAATTAACAGAACACAGAGCAGTTTCTCAGAAAGCTTCTTTCCAGTTTTTAACGGAAGATATTTCCTTTTTCACCATAGCCCTCTATGGGCTTCCAAATATCCCTTTGCCAATTCCACAAGAACAGCCTTAGCGAAAGGCTTCTTGAAGGGAAAGATGTAACTCTGTGAGATGAATTAACAGAACACAGAGCAGTTTCTCAGAAAGCTTCTTTCCAGTTTTGAACGGAAGATATTTCCTTTTTCACCATAGCCCTCTATGGGCTTTCAAATATCACTTTGCAAATTCCACAAGAACAGTCTTAGCGAAAGGCTTCTTGAGGGGAAATGTGTAACTCTGTGAGATGAATTAACAGAACACAAAGCAGTTTCTCAGAAAGCTTCTTTCCAGTTTTTATCCTAGCATATTTCCTTTTTCACCATAGCCCTCTATGGGCTTCCAAATATCCCTTTGCAAATTCCACAAGAACAGCCTTAGCGAAAGGCTTCTTGAAGGGAAAGATGTAACTCTGTGAGATGAATTAACAGAACACAGAGCAGTTTCTCAGAAAGCTTCTTTCCAGTTTTGATCCTAGGATATTTCCTTTTTCACCATAGCCCTCTATGGGCTTCCAAATATCCCTTTGCCAATTCCACAAGAACAGCCTTAGCGAAAGGCTTCTTGAAGGGAAAGATGTAACTCTGTGAGATTAATTAACAGAACACAGAGCAGTTTCTCAGAAAGCTTCTTTCCAGTTTTGAACGGAAGATATTTCCTTTTCACCATAGCCCTCTATGGGCTTCCAAATATCCCTTTGCCAATTCCACAAGAACAGCCTTAGCGAAAGGCTTCTTGAAGGGAAAGATGTAACTCTGTGAGATGAATGAACAGAACACAGAGCAGTTTCTCAGAAAGCTTCTTTCCAGTTTTGAACGGAAGATATTTCCTTTTTCACCATAGCACTCCATGGGCTTCCAAATATCCCTTTGCCAATTCCACAAGAACAGCCTTAGCGAAAGGCTTCTTGAAGGGAAAGATGTAACTCTGTGAGATGAATTAACAGAACACAGAGCAGTTTCTCAGAAAGCTTCTTTCCAGTTTTGAACGGAAGATATTTCCTTTTTCACCATAGCCCTCTATGGGCTTCCAAATATCCCTTTGCCAATTCCACAAGAACAGCCTTAGCGAAAGGCATCTTGAAGGGAAAGATGTAACTCTGTGAGATGAATTAACAGATCACAGAGCAGTTTCTCAGAAAGCTTCTTTCCAGTTTTGAACGGAAGATATTTCCTTTTTCACCATAGCCCTCTATGGGCTTCCAAATATCCCTTTGCCAATTCCACAAGAACAGCCTTAGCGAAAGGCTTCTTGAAGGGAAAGATGTAACTCTGTGAGATGAATTAACAGAACACAAAGCAGTTTCTCAGAAAGCTTTTTTCCAGTTTTTATCGTAAGATATTTCCTTTTAACCATAGCCCTCTATGGGCTTCCAGATATCACTTTGCCAATTCCACAAGAACAGCCTTACCGAAAGGCTTCTTGAAGGGAAAGATGTAACTCTGTGAGATGAATTAACAGAACACAGAGCAGTTTCTCAGAAAGCTTCTTTCCAGTTTTGAACGGAAGATATTTCCTTTTTCACCATAGCCCTCTATGGGCTTCCAAATATCAATTTTCAAATTCCACAAGAACAGTCTTAGCGAAAGGCTTCTTGAGGGGAAAGCTGTAACTCTGTGAGATGAATTAACAGAACACAAAGCAGTTTCTCAGAAAGCTTCTTTCCAGTTTTTAACGGAAGATATTTCCTTTTTCACCATAGCCCTCTATGGGCTTCTAAATATCACTTTTCAAATCCCACAAGAACAGTCTGAATGAAAGGCTTCTTGAGGGGAAAGCTGTAACTCTGTGACATGAAGTAACAGAACACAAAGCAGTTTCTCAGAAAGCTTCTTTCCAGTTTTTAAATAAAGATATTTCCTTTTTCAATACTGCCCTCTATGGGCTTCCAAATATCACTTTGCAAATTCCACAGAAAAGTCTTAGCGAAAGGTTCTTGAGGGGAAAGCTGTAACTCTGTTAGATGAATTAACTGAACACGAAGCAGTTTCTCAGAAAGCTTCTTTCCAATTTTTAACTGAGGATATTTCCTTTTTCACCATAGCCCTCTAAGGGCTTCCAAATATCACTTTGCAAATACCACAAGAACAGTCTTACTGAACGACTCCTTGAGGGGAAAGCTGTAACTCTGTGAGATAAAGTAACAGAATACAAAACAGTTTCTCAGAAGGGCTCTTTTCAGCTTTTATCTTAGGATATTTCCTTTTTCACCATAGTCCTGTACGTGCTTCCAAATATCACTTTGCAAATTCCACAAGAACAGTCTTAGCGAAAGGCTTCTTGAGTGGAAGCTGTAACTCTGTGAGCTGAATTAACAGAACACAGAGCAGTTTCTCAGAAAGCTTCTTTCCAGTTTTGAACGGAAGATATTTCCTTTTCACCATAGCCCTCTATGGGCTTCCAAATATCCCTTTGCCAATTCCACAAGAACAGCCTTAGCGAAAGGCTTCTTGAAGGGAAAGATGTAACTCTGTGAGTTGAATTAACAGAACACAGAGCAGTTTCTCAGAAAGCTTCTTTCCAGTTTTGAACGGAAGATATTTCCTTTTTCACCATAGCCGTCTATGGGCTTCCAAATATCCCTTTGCCAATTCCACAAGAACAGCCTTAGCGAAAGGCTTCTTGAAGGGAAAGATGTAACTCTGTGAGATGAATTAACAGAACACAGAGCAGTTTCTCAGAAAGCTTCTTTCCAGTTTTTAACTGAAGATATTTCCTTTTCACCATAGCCCTCTATGGGCTTCCAAATATCACTTTGCAAATTCCACAAGAACAGTCTTAGGGAAAGGCTTCTTGAGGGGAAAGCTGTAACTCTGTGAGATGAATTAACAGAACACAAAGCAGTCTCTCAGAAATCTTCTTTCCAGTTTTTAACGGAAGATATTTCCTTTTTCACCATAGCCCTCTATGGGCTTCCAAATATCACTTTGCAAATTCCACAAGAACAGTCTTAGCGAAAGACTTCTTGAGGGGAAAGCTGTAACTCTGTGAGATGAATTAACAGAACACAAAGCAGTGTCTCAGAGAGCTTCTTTAAAGTTTTTATCTTAGGATATTTGCTTTTTCACCATAGCCCTCTATGGGCTTCCAAATAACACCGGGCAAATTGCAAAAGAACAGTCTTAGCGAAAGGCTTCTTGAAGGGAAAGCTGTACCTCTGTGAGATGAATTAACAGAACACAAAGTAGTTTCTCAGAAAGCTTCTTTTCAGTTTTTATCTTAGGATATTTCCTTTTTCACCATAGCCCTCTACGGGCTTCCAAATATCACTTTGCAAATTCCACAAGAACAGTCTTAGCGAAAGGCTTCTTGAGGGGAAAGCTGTAACTCTGTGAGATGAATTAACAGAACACAAAGCAGTTTCTCAGAAATCTTCTTTCCAGTTTTTAACGGAAGATATTTCCTTTTACACCATAGCCCTCTATGGGCTTCCAAATATCACTTTGCCAATTCCACAAGAACAGCCTTAGCGAAAGGCTTCTTGAAGGGAAAGATGTAACTCTGTGAGATGAATTAACAGAACACAAAACAGTTTCTCAGAAAGCTTCTTTCCAGTTTTTATCTTAGGCTATTTCCTTTTTCACCGTAGACCACTGTAGGCTTCTATATATCACTCTGCAAATTCCACAAGAAAAGTCTTAGCGAAAGGCTTCTTGACGGGAAAGCTGTAACTCTGTGAGATGAATTAACAGAACACAAAGCAGTTTCTCAGAAAACTTCTATTCAGTTTTTATATTAGGATATTTCCTTTTTCACCATAGCCCTCTATGGGCTTCCAAATATTACTTTCCAATTCCACAAGAACAGTCTTAGGAAAGGCTTCCTGAGGGGAATGCAGTAACTCTGTGAGATGAATTAACAGAACACAAAGCAGTTTCTCAGAAAGCTTCTTTAAAGTTTTTAACGGAAGATATTTCATTGTTCACCATAGCCCTCTATGCACTTCCAAATATCACTTTGCAAATTCCACAAGAACAGTCTTAGCGAAATTCTTCTTGAGGGGAAAGCTGTCACTCGGTGAGATGAATTAACAGAACACAAAACAGTTTCTAAGACAGCTTCTTTTCAGTTTTGAACGAAAGATTTTCCTTTTTCACCATAGCCTTCTATGGGTTTCCAAATATCACTTTGCAAATTCCACAAGAACAGTCTTAGCGAAATGCTTCTTGAGGGGAAACGGTAACAATGTGCGATGAATTAACAGAACACAATGCAGTTTCTCAGAAAGTTTCTTTTCGGTTTTTATCGTAGGATATTTCCTTTTTCAACATAGCCCTCTATGTTTTTCCAAATATCACTTTGCAAATTCCACAAGAACATTCTTAATGAATGGCTTCTCGAGGGGAAAGCTGTAACTCTGTGAGATGAAATAACAGAACACAAAGCAGTTTCTCAGAAAGCTTCTTTCCGATTTTTAATGGAAGATATTACCTTTTTCTCCAAAGCCCTCTACGGGTTTCCAAATGTCACTTTGCAAATTCCACAAGAACAGTCTTAGGGAAAGGCTTCTTGAGGGGAAAGCTGTAACTCTGTGAGATGAATTAACAGAACACAAAGCAGTTTCACAGAAAGGTTCTTTCCAGTTTTTAACGGAAGATATTTCATTTTTTACCATAGCCCTCTATGAGCTTCCAAATATGACTTTGCAAATTCAACAAAAACAGTCTTAGCGAAAGGCTTCTTGAGGAGAAAGCTGTAACTCTGTGAGATGAATTGACAGGACACAAAGCACTTTCTCAGAAAGCTTGTTTCCAGTTTATAACGGAAGATATTTCCTTATTCACCATAGCCCTCTATGGCCTTCTAAATACCACTTTCCAAATGACACAAGAACAGTCCTAGCTAAAGACTTCTTGAGGGGAAAGCTGTAACCCTGTGAGATGAATAAACAGAACACAAAGCAGTTTCTCAGAAAGCTTTTTTCCAGTTTTCAACTGAATATATTTCCTTTTTAACCATAGGCCTATATGGGCTTCCAAATATCACTTTGCAAATTCCACAAGAACAGACTTAGTAAAGTTCTCCTTGAGGGGAAAGCTGTAACTCTGTGAGATGAATTAACAGAACACAAAGCAGTTTCTCAGAAAGCTTGTTTCCAGTTTTTAACGGAAGATATTTCCTTTTTCACCATAGCCCTCTATGGGCTTCCAAATATCACTTTGAAAATTACACAAGAACAGTCTTAGGAAAGGCTTCTTGAGGGGAAAGCTGTAACTCTGTGAGATGAATTAACAGAACACCAAGCAGTTTTTCAGAAAGCTTCTTTCCAGTTTTTAACGTAAGATATTTCATTTTCACCTTAGCCCTCAAGGGGCTTCCAAATATCACTTTGCAAATTCCACAAGAACTGTCTTAGCGAAAGGCTTCTTGAGGGGAAAGCTGTAACTCTGTGAGATGAATTAACAGAACACAAAGCAGTTTCTCAGAAAGCTTCTTTCCAGTTTTTAACGGAAGATATTTCCTTTTTCACCATAGCCCTCTAGGGGCTTCCAAATATCACTTTTAAAATTCCACAAGATCAGTCTTAGCGAAAGGCTTCTTGAGGGGAAAGCAGTAACTTTGAGATGAATTAAGGGAGCACGAAGCAGTTTCTCAGAAAGCTTCTTTCCATTTCTTAAAGGAAGACATTTCCTTTTTCACCATAGCCCATTATGGACTTCCAAATATCACTTTGCAAATTCCACAAGAACAGTCTTCGCGAAATGATTCTTGAGGGGAAAGCTGTAACTCTGTGAGATGAATTAACAGATCACAAAGCAGTTTCTCAGAAAGCTTCTTTCCAGTTTTTAACGGAAGATATTTCCTTTTTCACCATAGCCCTCAATGGGCTTCCAAATATCACTTTGCAAATTCCACAAGAACAGCCTTAGCGAAAGGCTTCTTGAAGGGAAAGCTGTAACTCTGTGAGATGAATTAACAGAACAGAAAGCAGTTTCTCAGAAAGCTTCTTTCCAGTTTGTATCTGAGGACATTATCTTTATCACCACAGAGCTTTATGGGCTTCCAAATATCCCTTTGCCAATTCCACAAGAACAGCCTTAGCGAAAGGCTTCTTGAAGGGAAAGATATAACTCTGTGAGATGAATTAACAGAACACAGAGCAGTTTCTCAGAAAGCTTCTTTCCAGTTTTTATCTTAGGATTTTCCTTTTTCACCACAGCGCTCTATGGGCTTCCAAATATCACTTTGCAAATTCCACAAAAACAGTCTTAGCGAAAGGCTTCTTGAAGGGAAAGCTGTAACTCTGTGAGATGAATTAACAGAACACAGAGCAGTTTCTCAGAAAGCTTCTTTCCAGTTTTGAACGGAAGATATTTCCTTTTTCACCATAGCCCTCGCTGGGCTTCCAAATATCCCTTTGCCAATTCCACAAGAACAGCCTTAGCGAAAGGCTTCTTGAAGGGAAAGATGTAACTCTGTGAGATGAATTAACAGAACACAGAGCAGTTTCTCAGAAAGCTTCTTATCAGTTTTGAACGGAAGATATTTCCTTTTTCACCATAGCCCTCTATGGGCTTCCAAATATCACTTTGCAAATTCCACAGAAAGACCTTTAGCGTTTGGCTTCTTGAGGGGAACGCTGTAACTCTGTGAGTTGAATTAACAGAACACAAACAATTTCTCAGAAAGTTTCCTTTCAATTTTTATCTTAGGAGATTTCCTTTTCACCATAGCCCTCTATGAGCTTCCAAATATCACCTTGGAAATTCCACAAGAACAGTGTTAGCGAAAGGCTTCTGGAGGGGAAAGCTGTAACTCTGTGAGATGAATTAACACAACACATTGCAGTTTCTCAGAAATCTTCTTTACAGTTTTTAACGAAAGATATTTCCTTTTTCACCATAGCCCTCTAAGGGCTTCCAAATATCACTTTGCAATTTCCGCAAGAAGAGTCTTAGTGAAAGGTTTCTTGAGGGGAGAACTCTAACTCTGTGAGATGATTTAACAGAACACAAAGCAGTTTCTCAGAAAGCTTCTTTCCAGTTTTGAACGGAAGATATTTCCTTTTCACCATAGCCCTCTATGGGCTTCCAAATATCCCTTTGCCAATTCCACAAGAACAGCCTTAGCGAAAGGCTTCTTGAGGGAAAGATGTAACTCTGTGAGATGAATTAACAGAACACAGAGCAGTTTCTCAGAAAGCTTCTTTCCAGTTTTGAACGGAAGATATTTCCTTTTTCACGATAGCCTCTATGGGCTTCCAAATATCCCTTTGCCAATTCCACAAGAACAGCCTTAGCGAAAGGCTTCTTGAAGGGAAAGATGTAACTCTGTGAGATGAATTAACAGAACACAGAGCAGTTTCTCAGAAAGCTTCTTTCCAGTTTTGAACGGAAGATATTTGCTTTTTCACCATAGCCCTCTATGGGCTTCCAAATATCCCTTTGCCAATTCCACAAGAACAGCCTTAGCGAAAGGCTTCTTGAAGGGAAAGATGTAACTCTGTGAGGTGAATTAACAGAACACAGAGCAGTTTCTCAGAAAGCTTCTTTCCAGTTTTGAACGGAAGATATTTCCTTTTTCACCATAGCCCTCTATGGGCTTCCAAATATCCCTTTGCCAATTCCACAAGAACAGCCTTAGCGAAAGGCTTCTTGAAGGGAAAGGTGTAACTCTGTGAGATGAATTAACAGAACACAGAGCAGTTTCTCAGAAAGCTTCTTTCCAGTTTTGAACGGAAGATATTTCCTTTTTTACCATAGCCCTCTATGGGCTTCCAAATATCACTTTGCAAATTCCACAAGAACTGTCTCAGGGAAAGGCTTCTTGAGGGGAGAGCTGTAATTCTGTGAGATGAATTAATAGAACACAAAGCATTTTCTCAGAAAACTTCTTTCCAGTTTTTAACGGAAGAAATTTCCCTTTTCACCATAGCCCACTATGGGCTTCCAAATATTACTTTGCAAATTTCACAAGAACAGTCTTAGCGAAAGGCTTCTTGAGGAGAAAGCTGTAACTCTGTGAGATGAATTAATAGAACACAAAGCAGTTTCTCAGAAAGCTTCTTTCCAGTTTTGAACGGAAGATATTTCCTTTTTCACCATAGCCCTCTAGGGGCTTCCAAATATCCCTTTGCCAATTCCACAAGAACAGCCTTAGCGAAAGGCTTCTTGAAGGGAAAGATGTAACTCTGTGAGATGAATTAACAGAACACAGAGCAGTTTCTCAGAAAGCTTCTTTCCAGTTTTGAACGGAAGATATTTCCTTTTTCACCATAGCCTTCTATGGGCTTCCAAATATCCCTTTGCCAATTCCACAAGAACAGCCTTAGCGAAAGGCTTCTTGAAGGGAAAGATGTAACTCTGTGAGATGAATTAACAGAACACAGAGCAGTTTCTCAGAAAGCTTCTTTCCAGTTTTGAACGGAAGATATTTCCTTTTTCACCATAGCCCTCTATGGGCTTCCAAATATCCCTTTGCCAATTCCACAAGAACAGCCTTATTGAAAGGCTTCTTGAAGGGAAAGATGTAACTCTGTGAGATGAATTAACAGAACACAGAGCAGTTTCTCAGAAAGCTTCTTTCCAGTTTTGAACGGAAGATATTTCCTTTTTCACCATAGTCCTCTATGGGTTTCCAAATATCATTTTGCAATATTCACAAGAACAGTCTTAGTGAACGGATTCTTGAGGGGAAAGCTGTAACTCTGTGAGATGAACTAACAAAGCACCAAGCAGTTTTTCAGAAAGCTTCTTTTCAGTTTTTATCTTAGTATATTTCCCTTTTCACTGTAGCCCTCTATGGGCTTCCAAATATCACTTTTCAAATCCACAACAACAGTCTTAACGAAAGGCTTCTTGAGGGGAAAGCTGTAACTCTGTGAGTTGAATTAACAGATCACTAAGCAGTTTCTCAGAAAGCTTCTTTTCGGTTTTTATCTTAGGATATCTCCATTTTCACCATAGCCCTCTATGGGCTTCCAAATATTACTTTGCAAATTTCACATGAACAGTCTAAGCGAAAGGCTTCTTGAGGGGAAAGCTGTAACTCTCTGAGTTGAATTAACAGAACACAAAGCAGTTTCTCAGAAAGCTTCTTTTCAGGTTTTATATTAGGATAATTCCTTTTTCACCATAGCCCTCTATGGGCTTCCAAATATCACTTTGCAAATTCCACAAGAACAGTCTTAGCGAAAGGCTTCTTGAGGAGAAAGCTGTAACTCTGTGAGATGAATTAATAGAACACAAAGCAGTTTCTCAGAAAGCTTCTTTCCAGTTTTTAACGGAAGATATTTCCTTTTTCACCATAGCCCTCTATTTGCTTCCAAATATCATTTGGCAAATTCCACAAGAACAGTCTTAGCGAAAGGCTTCTTGAGGGGAGAGCTGTAACTCTGTGAGATGAATAAACAGAACACAAAGCAGTTTCTCAAAAAGAATCTTTCCAGTTTTTCTCTTAGGATATTTCCTTTTTCATCACAGCCCTCTATGTGCTTCCAAATAACACCTTGAAAATTCCACCAGAACAGTCTTAGCGAAAGGCTTCTTGAAGGGAGAACTGTAACTCTGTGAGATGAATTATCTGAATACTAAGCAGTTTCATAGAAAGCTTCTTTCCAGTTTTTAACGGAAGATATTTCCTTTTTCACCAAAGCCCTCTACGGGCTACCAAATATCACCTTGCAAATTCCACAAGAACAGTCTTAGCGAAAGGCTTCTTGAGGAGAAAGCTGTAACTCTGTGAGATGAATTAACAGAACACAAAGCAGTTTCTCAGAAAGCTTCTTTGCAGTTTTTATCTTAGGATATTTCCTTTTACACCGCAGCCCTCTTTGGGAATCCAAATATCACATTGCAAATTCCACAAGAACAGTCTTAATGAATGGTGTCTACAGGGGAAACCTGTAACTCTGTGAGATGAATTAACAGAACACAAAGCAGTTTCTCAGAAACCTTCCTTCCAGTGTTTAACGGAAGATATTTCCTTTTCACCATAGCCCTCTATGGGCTTCCAAATATCACTTTTCACATTCCACAAGAACAATCTTAGGGAAAGGCTTCTTGAGGGGAAAGCTGTAACTCTGGTGGATGAATTAACAGAACACAGAGCAGTTTCTCAGAAAGCTTCTTTCCAGTTTTGAACGGAAGATATTTCCTTTTTCACCATAGCCCTCTATGGGCTTCCAAATATCACTTTGCCAATTCCACAAGAACAGCCTTAGCGAAAGGCTTCTTGAAGGGAAAGATGTAACTCTGTGAGATGAATTAACAGAACACAGAGCAGTTTCTCAGAAAGCCTCTTTCCAGTTTTGAACGGAAGATATTTCCTTTTCCACCATAGCCCTCTATGGGCTTCCAAATATCCCTTTGCCAATTCCACAAGAACAGCCTTAGCGAAAGGCTTCTTGAAGGGAAAGATGTAACTCTGTGAGATGAATTAACAGAACACAGAGCAGTTTCTCAGAAAGCTTCTTTCCAGTTTTGAACGGAAGGTATTTCCTTTTTCACCATAGCCCTCTAGGGGCTTCCAAGTATCCCTTTGCCAATTCCACAAGAACAGCCTTAGCGAAAGGCTTCTTGAAGGGAAAGATGTAACTCTGTGAGATGAATTAACAGAACACAGAGCAGTTTCTCAGAAAGCTTCTTTCCAGTTTTGAACTGAAGATATTTCCTTTTTCACCATAGCCCTCTATGGGCTTCCAAATATCCCTTTGCCAATTCCACAAGAACAGCCTTAGCGAAAGGATTATTGAGGGGAAAGTTGTAACTCTGTGAGATGAATTAACAGAACACAAAGCAGTTTCTCAGAAAGCTTCTTTCCAGTTTTTAACTGAACATATTTACTTTTTCACTCTAGCGTTCCATGGGCTTCCAAATATTACTATGCCAATTTTACAAGAACAGCCTTAACAAAAGGCTTCTTGAAGGGAAAGCTGGAACACTGTGAGATGAATTAACAAAACACAAAGCAGTTTCTCAGAATGCTTCTTTTCAGTTTTTATCTTAGGATATTTTCTTTTTCACAATAGCCCTCTATGGGCTTCAAAATATCCCTTTGCCAATTCCACAAGAACAGCCTTAGCGAAAGGCTTCTTGAAGGGAAAGATGTAACTCTGTGAGATGAATTAACAGAACACAGAGCAGTTTCTCAGAAAGCTTCTTTCCAGTTTTGAACGGAAGATATTTCCTTTTTCACCATCGCCCTCTATGGGCTTCCAAATATCCCTTTGCCAATTCCACAAGAACAGCCTTAGCGAAAGGCTTCTTGAAGGGAAAGATGTAACTCTGTGAGATGAATTAACAGAACACAGAGCAGTTTCTCAGAAAGCTTCTTTTCAGTTTTTATTTTAGGATATTTCCTTTTTCACCACAGCCCTCTAAGGGCTTCCAAATATAAATTGAAAATTCCACAAGAACAGTCTTAGCGAAAGGCTTCTTGAGGAGAAAGCTGTAACTCTGTGAGATGAATTAACAGAACAAAAAGGGGTTTCTCAGAAAGACTCTTTCCAGTTTTTAACTGAAGATATTTCCTTTTTCACCATAGCCCTCTATGGGCTCCCAAATATCACTTTGCCAATTCCACAAGAACAGCCTTAGCGAAAGGCTTCTTGAAGGGAAAGATGTAACTCTGTGAGATGAATTATGAGAACACAAAGCAGTTTCTCAGAAAGCTTCTTTCCAGTTTTTAACGGAAGATATTTCCTTTTTCACCATAGCCCTCTATGGGCTTCCAAATATCACTTTGCAAATTCCACAAGAACAGTCTTAGTGAAAGGCTTCTTGAGGGGAAAGCTGTAACTCTGTGAGATGAATTAACAGAACACAAAGCAGTTTCTCAGAAAGCTTCTTTTCGGTTTTTATCTTAGGATATTTCCTTTTTCACCATAGCCCTCTATGGGCTTCCAAATATCACTTTGCAAATTCCACAAGAACAGTCTTAGTGAACGGCTTCTTGAGGGAAATCTGTAACTCTGTGAGATGAATTAACAGAACACAGAGCAGTTTCTCAGAAAGCTTCTTTCCAGTTTTGAACGGAAGATATTTCCTTTTTCACCATAGCCCTCTATGGGCTTCCAAATATCCCTTTGCCAATTCCACAAGAACAGCCTTAGCGAAATGCTTCTTGAAGGGAAAGATGTAATTCTGTGAGATGAATTAACAGAACACAGAGCAGTTTCTCAGAAAGCTTCTTTCCAGTTTTGAACGGAAGATATTTCCTTTTTCACCATAGCCCTCTATGGGCTTCCAAATATCACTTTGCCAATTCCACAAGAACAGCCTTAGCGAAAGGCTTCTTGAAGGGAAAGATGTAACTCTGTGAGATGAATTAACAGAACACAGAGCACTTTCTCAGAAAGCTTCTTTCCAGTTTTGAACGGAAGATATTTCCTTTTTCACCATAGCCCTCTATGGGCTTCCAAATATCCCTTTGCCAATTCCACAAGAACAGCCTTAGCGAAAGGCTTCTTGAAGGGAAAGATGTAACTCTGTGAGATGAATTATCAGAACACAGAGCAGTTTCTCAGAAAGCTTCTTTCCAGTTTTGAACGGAAGATATTTCCTTTTTCACCATAGCCCTCTATGGGCTTCCAAATATCCCTTTGCCAATTCCACAAGAACAGCCTTAGCGAAAGGCTTCTTGAAGGGAAAGATGTAACTCTGTGAGATGAATTAACAGAACACAGCAGTTTCTCAGAAAGCTTCTTTCCAGTTTTGAACGGAAGATATTTCCTTTTTCACCATAGCCCTCTATCGGCTTCCAAATATCACTTTGCATATTTCACAAGAACTGTCTTAAGGAAAGGCTTCTTGAGGGGAAAGCTGTAACTCTGTGAGATGAATTAACAAAGCAAAGCAGTTTCTCAGAAAGCTTCTTTTCAGTTTTTATCTTAGGATATTTCCTTTTTCACCATAGCCCTCTACGGGCTTCCAAATATCACTTACCAAATTCCACAAGAACAACCTTAGTGAAAGGCTTCTTGAGGAGAACGCTGTAACTCTGTGAGATGAATTAACAGAACACAAAGCAGTTTCTCAGAAAGCTTCTTTCCAGTTTTTATCTGAAGATGTTTCCTTTTTCACCATAGCCCTCTATGGGCTTCCAAATATCACTTTGCAAATTCCACAAGAACAGTCTTAGTGAAAGGCTTCTTGAAGGGAAAGATGTAACTCTGTGAGATGAATTAACAGAACACAAAGCAGTTTCTCAGAAAGCTTCTTTCCAGTTTTGAACGGAAGATATTTCCTTTTTCACCATAGCCCTCTTTGGGCTTCCAAATATCACTTTTCAAATTCCACAAGAACAGTCTTAGCGAAAGGCTTCTTGAGGAGAAAGCTGTAACTCTGTGAGATGAATTAACAGAACACAAAGCAGTTTCTCAGAAAGCTTCTTTTCGGTTTTTATCTTAGGATATTTCCTTTTTCACCATAGCCCTCTATGGGCTTCCAAATATCACTTTGCAAATTCCACAAGAACAGTCTTAGCGAAAGGCTTCTTGAGGGGAAAGCTGTAACTCTGTGAGATGAATTAACAGAATACAAAGCAGTTTCTCAGAAAGCTTCATTCAGTTTTTATCTTAGGATATTTCCTTTTTCACCATAGCCCTCTAGGGGCTCCAAATGTCACTTCGCAAATTCCACAAGAACAGCCTTAGCGAAAGGCTTCTTAAGGGGAAAGCTGTAACTCTGTGAGATGAATTAACAGAACACAAAGCAGTTTCTCAGAAAGCTTCTTTCCAGTTTTTAACGGAAGATATTTCCTTTTTCACCATAGCCCTCTACGGGCTTCCAAATATCACTTTGCAAATTCCACAGGAAAAGTCTTAGCGAAAGGCTTCTTGAGGGGAAATCTGTAACTCTGTGATGTGAATTAACAGAACACAAAGCAGTTTCTTAGAAAGCTTCTTTTCTGATTTAACGGAAGATATTGCTTTTTCACCGTACCCCTCTATGGGCTTCAAATTTCACTTTGCTAAATCCACAAGAACATTCTTAGCGAAAGGCTTCTTGAAGGGAAAGATGTAACTCTGTGAGATGAATTAACAGAACACAGAGCAGTTTATCAGAAAGCTTCTTTCCAGTTTTGAACGGAAGATATTTCCTTTTTCACCATAGCACTCTACGGGCTTCCAAATATCCCTTTGCCAATTCCACAAGAACAGCCTTAGCGAAAGGCTTCTTGAAGGGAAAGATGTAACTCTGTGAGATGAATTAACAGAACACAGAGCAGTTTCTCAGAAAGTTTCTTTTCTGTTTTTATCGTAGGATATTTCCTTTTTCAACATAGCCCTCTATGTTCCTCCAAATATCACTTTTCAAATTCCACAAGAACAGTCTTAGTGAAAGACTTCTCGAGGGAAAAGCTGTAACTCTGTGAGATGAATTAACAGAACACAGAGCAGTTTCTCAGAAAGCTTCTTTCCAGTTTTGAACGGAAGATATTTCCTTTTTCACCATAGCCCTCTATGGGCTTCCAAATATACCTTTGCCAATTCCACAAGAACAGCCTTAGCGAAAGGCTTCTTGAAGGGAAAGATGTAACTCTGTGAGATGAATTAACAGAACACAGAGCAGTTTCTCAGAAAGCTTCTTTCCAGTTTTGAACGGAAGATATTTCCTTTTTCACCATAGCCCTCTATGGGCTTCCAAATATCCCTTTGCAAACTCCACAAGAACAGCCTTAGCGAAAGGCTTCTTGAAGGGAAAGATGTAACTCTGTGAGATGAATTAACAGAACACAGAGCAGTTTCTCAGAAAGCTTCTTTCCAGTTTTGAACGGAAGATATTTCCTTTTTCACCATAGCCTCTATGGGCTTCCAAATATCCCTTTGCCAATTCCACAAGAACAGCCTTAGCGAAAGGCTTCTTGAAGGGAAAGATGTAACTCTGTGAGATGAATTAACAGAACACAGAGCAGTTTCTCAGAAAGCTTCTTTCAAGTTTTGAACGGAAGATATTTCTTTTTTTACCACAGCCTTCTTTGGCTTCCAAATATCACTTTGCAAATTCCACAAGAACAGTGTTAGCGAAAGGTTTTTGAGGGGAAATCTGCAACTCTGTTAGATGACTAATAGAACACAAAGCAATTTCTCAGAAAGCTTCTTTTCAGTTTTTATCTTAGGATATTTCCCTTTTCACGGTAGCCCTCTATGGGCTTCCAAATATCACTTTGTAAATTCCACGAGAACATTCTTAGTAAAAGGCTTCTTGAGGGCAAAGCTGTAACTCTGTAAGATGAATTAACAGAACACAAAGCAGTTTCTCAGAAAGCTTCTTTCCAGTTTTTAACGGAAGATATTTCCTTTTTCACCATAGCCCTCTATGGGCTTCCAAATATCACTTTTCAAATTCCACAAGAACAGTCTTAGCGAAAGGCTTCTTGAGGGGAAAGCTGTAACTCTGTGAGATGAATTAACAGAACACAAAGCAGTTTCTCAGAAAGCTTCTTTCCAGTTTTTAATGGAAGATATTTCCTTTTTCACCATAGCCCTCTATGGGCTTCCAAATATCACTTTGCAAAGTCCACAAGAACAGTCTTAGTGAAAGGCTTCTTGAGGGGAAAGCTGTAACTCTGTGAGATGAATTAACAGAACACAAAGCAGTTTCTCAGAAAGCTTCTTTCCAGTTTTTAACGGAAGATATTTCCTTTTTCACCATAGCCCTCTATGAGCTTCCAAACATCCCTTTTCAATTTCCACAAGAACAGTCTTAGAGAAAGACTTCTTGAGGGGAAATCTGTACCTCTCTGAGATGAATTAACAGAACACAAAGCAGTTTCTCAGAAAGCTTCTTTTCAGTTTTTATCTTAGGATATTTCCTTTTTCTCCATAGCCCTCTATGGGCTTCCAAACGTCACTTTTCCAATTTCTCCAGAACACTCTTAGGGAAAGGCTTCTTGTGGGGAAAGCTGTATCTCTGTGAGATGAATTAACAGAACACAAAGCAATTTCTCAGAAATCTTCCTTTCGGTTTTTATCTTTGGATATTTCCTTTTTCACCATAGCCCTCTATGGGCTTCCAAATATTACTTTCCAAATTTCACAAGAACAGTCTTAGTGAACGGCTTCTTGAGGGGAAAGCTGTAACTCTGTGAGATGAACTATCAGAACACAAAGCAGTTTCTCAGAAAGCTTCTTTCCACCTTTTTTTTTAATATTACATGCTTAATTTCTTTTTTATTTATATAATTTTGTGTAACAATCACTCATGAAATATCAGAATTCTTATTACTTAGTACATAAAGAATATTCAACAAATATTGTTGCAGTAGAAAGCTAGTCAAGTATGAGCAGGGCAGGAGAGGGCTCCCCTCTTCCACACACCAAATGTGTTGGGAGACCCTCAGGTGATGGTCAAGGGGTTGTTAACTGTTTCTCTAAAGTAGTAATTGGTCATACCTGGTGTCAAGGAAAGGCAGGCTTCTAATAGAAAACACCTGAAACTGATCAGCAACTTCCCAATGAGATCTCAGGAGTGAGGAGAAGTAAGGCAAGATCCCGGAAGTATGCCAATGTATAAAACCCCAAGTCAAGAAGTCAAGCTGTGCACTTGGCTTCTCAAGTCTCCCACTTGGCCCTCTTCCAGGTTGTACTTCCCTTCTTTTCCTTTCTGTTTTAAAGCCTTTTAATAAACCTTCACTCCTGCTCTGAGAATTACCTCTGTCTCACTTTCTGCCTTATGCCCCTTAGTGGAATTCCTTCTGAGGAAGCAAGAATGGAGGGTGCTGCAAACCTATACAGATTCGCCGCCAATGTCTCCAGAACTCGGATGTCTTCCACAGGTAATAACATTGCTTTAAATATTTTTCATAATTATATCATGCTAAAAAACTAAGTATAACAGTGTCAAATACAAATACAATTAAAGCTTTTTGAATTCTATTTTACTTTACAAGTTTTTTAAATCAAGTATGATTTTTCCTGGTGCAATTAAATTATAATTCTTTTCATATTTATATTTAATCATTTTATATAGAATTATTTTATATTTCTAGTACTTATTATTCTAGTATATCTCTTTTAGGCTTACTTTATGTCTCACTTTTATAAAAATAAGTAAAATATATATTTGATACATTACAATAACTTAGCAAAATGCTCAGGTATAATGCTATTTAAAAATTAATATACCATATTTATATAATAATGCTATAATTTTCTCATAAAATAATAAATTTTTTAATGTTTGAAATTATAGGATGATAAGTGGTCTTTAATTTATTCCCCTTGTTTGAATTTTCAGTAGTGAATATGTTCTTTCAAAAATATTTTTATGATAAATTCCAAATGCATACAATAGTGGATTACCTCTAGGTACTCATCATTCATTTCACCAACATCAACACTTGTCCAATTCCTTTTATCTTCACTCACTTCTCCCCATTTCCCCCAACCGCATTCCTGCCACAACTGCTGACTCAAACCGTTCAAAGGATTGTTTGGTCAATCCTTTTGTAACAATTTAGTTATGTGCTTTTCCTAAAAAATAAGTGGAAGATTATTTTTTATTTTTTATTTTTTAAAATTATTTATTTCAATTTTGTGGGTATATAGTAGATGTATGTATTTATGGGGTGCATGAGATGTTCTGATTCAGGCATGCAATGAATAATAATCACATCATGTAAAATGGGGTATCCATTCTCTCAAGCATTTATCCTTTGTGTTACAAGCAATCCAATTAGACTCTTTTAGTTATTTTAAAATGCACAGTTAAATTATTACTGACTATAGTCGCCTTGTTGTGCTATCAAATACTAGATCTTATTTATTCTTTCTGTTTTTTTGTACCCATTAACCATCTCCAGCTTTGCCTCAAACCCCCACTACCCTTCCCAGCCTCTGGTAACCATGCTTCTACTCTCTATCTCCATGAGTTCAATTGTTTTGATTTTTAGATCTCACAAATAAGTGAGAACATGAAATTAGAATTATTATTAAACAGATCTCAAAATGTGACTTAGTTGCGTATCTTCTCCTCCTCTCCCTGTATCAACCTGTTTCAGCCTGGAAGCCTCTAGTGGGAAGGAGGGATGTGGTTGGTTGCTTCTTGTTTTTTTTTTTTTTTTTTTTTTTTTTTTTTATTTTTTTTTTTTTTTTTTTTTTTTTTTTTTTTTTTTTTTTTTTTTTTTTTTTTTTTTTTTTTTTTTTTTTTTTTTTTTTTTTTTTTTTTTTTTTTTTTTTTTTTTTTTTTTTTTTTTTTTATTTTTTTTTTTTTTTTTTTTTTTTTTTTTTTTTTTTTTTTTTTTTTTTTTTTTTTTTTTTTTTTTTTTTTTTTTTTTTTTTTTTTTTTTTTGTTTATTTTTTTTTTTTTTTTTTTTTTTTTTTTTTTTTTTTTTTTTTTTTTTTTTTTTTTTTTTTTTTTTTTTTTTTTTTTTTTTTTTTTTTTTTTTTTTTTTTTTTTTTTTTTTTTTTTTTTTTTTTTTTTTTTTTTTTTTTTTTTTTTTTTTTTTTTTTTTTTTTTTTTTTTTTTTTTTTTTTTTTTTTTTTTTTTTTTTTTTTTTTTTTTTTTTTTTTTTTTTTTTTTTTTTTTTTTTTTTTTTTTTTTTTTTTTTTTTTTTTTTTTTTTTTTTTTTTTTTTTTTTTTTTTTTTTTTTTTTTTTTTTTTTTTTTTTTTTTTTTTTTTTTTTTTTTTTTTTTTTTTTTTTTTTTTTTTTTTTTTTTTTTTTTTTTTTTTTTTTTTTTTTTTTTTTTTTTTTTTTTTTTTTTTTTTTTTTTTTTTTTTTTTTTTTTTTTTTTTTTTTTTTTTTTTTTTTTTTTTTTTTTTTTTTTTTTTTTTTTTTTTTTTTTTTTTTTTTTTTTTTTTTTTTTTTTTTTTTTTTTTTTTTTTTTTTTTTTTTTTTTTTTTTTTTTTTTTTTTTTTTTTTTTTTTTTTTTTTTTTTTTTTTTTTTTTTTTTTTTTTTTTTTTTTGTTTTTTTGTTTTTTTGTTTTGTGTGTTGTTTTTTTTTTTTTTTTTTTTTTTTTTTTTTTTTTTCGTTTGTTTTTTTTTTTTTTTTTTTTTTTTTTTTTTTTTATTTGTTTTTTTTTTTTTTAATTATTATATTTTAAGTTATAGGGTACATGTGCATAACGTGCAGGTTTGTTACATATGTATACTTTTGCCCTGTTGCTGTGCTGCACCCATCAACTCGTCAGCACCCATCAACTCGTCAGCACCCATCAACTCGTCAGCACCCATCAACTCGTCATTTACATCAGGTATAACTCCCAATGCAATCCCTCCCCCTCCCCATGATAGGCCCCGTGTGTGATGTTCCCTTCCCGAGTCCAAGTGATCTCATTGTTCAGTTCCCACCTATGAGTGAGAACATGCGGTGTTTGGTTTTCTGTTCTTGTGATAGTTTGCTAAGAATGATGGTTTCCAGCTGCATCCATGTCCCTACAAAGGACACAAACTCATCCTTTTTGATGGCTGCATAGTATTCCATGGTGTATATGTGCCACATTTTCTTAATCCAGTCTGTCACTGATGGACATTTGGGTTGATTCCAAGTCTTTGCTATTGTGAATAGTGCCGCAATAAACATACGTGTGCATGTGTCTTTATAGCAGCATGATTTATAATCCTTTGGGTATATACCCAGTAATGGGATGGCTGGGTCATATGGTACGTCTAGTTCTAGATCCTTGAGGAATCGCCATACTGTTTTCCATAATGATTGAACTAGTTTACAATCCCACCAACAGTGTAAAAGTGTTCCTATTTCTCCACATCCTCTCCAGCACCTGTTGTTTCCTGACTCTTTAATGATCCCCATTCTAACTGGTGTGAGATGGTATCTCAGTGTGGTTTTGATTTGCATTTCTCTGATGGCCAGTGATGATGAGCATTTTTTCATGTGTCTGTTGGCTGTATGAATGTCTTCTTTTGAGAAATGTCTGTTCATATCCTTTGCCCACTTTTTGATGGGGTTGTTTGTTTTTTTCTTGTAAATTTGTTTGAGGTCTTTGTAGGTTCTGGATATTAGCCTTTGTCAGATGAGTAGATTGCAAAAATTTTCTCCCATTCTGTAGGTTGCCTGTTCACTCTGATGGTAGTTTCTTTTGCTGTGCAGAAGCTCTTTAGTTTAATGAGATCCCATTTGTCAATTTTGGCTTTTGCTGCCGTTGCTTTTGGTGTTATAGACATGAAGTCTTTGCCCATGCCTATGTCCTGAATGGTACTACCTAGGTTTTCCTCTAGGGTTTTTATGGTCTTAGGTCTAACGTTTAAGTCTCTAATCCATCTTGAATTAATTTTCGTATAAGGAGTAAGGAAAGGATCCAGTTTCAGCTTTCTGCTTATGGCTAGCCAATTTTCCCAGCACCATTTATTAAATAGGGAATCCTTTCCCCATTTCTTGTTTCTCTCAGGTTTGTCAAAGATCAGATGGCTGTAGATGTGTGGTATTATTTCTGAGGACTCTGTTCTGTTCCATTGGTCTATATCTCTGTTTTGGTACCAGTACCATGCTGTTTTGGTGACTGTAGCCTTGTAGTATAGTTTGAAGTCAGGTAGCGTGATGCCTCCAGCTTTGTTCTTTTGACATAGGATTGTCTTGGAAATGCGGGCTCTTTTTTGGTTCCATATGAACTTTAAAGCAGTTTTTTCCAATTCTGTGAAGAAACTCATTGGTAGCTTGATGGGGATGGCATTGAATCTATAAATAACCTTGGGCAGTATGGCCATTTTCACAATATTGATTCTTCCTATCCATGAGCATGGTATGTTCTTCCATTTGTTTGTGTCCTCTTTTATTTCATTGAGCAGTGGTTTGTAGTTCTCCTTGAAGAGGTCCTTTACATCCCTTGTAAGTTGGATTCCTAGGTGTTTTATTCTCTTTGAAGCAATTGTGAATGGAAGTTCATTCATGATTTGGCTCTCTGTTTGTCTGTTACTGGTGTATACGAATGCTTGGGATTTTTGCACATTAATTTTGTATCCTGAGACTTTGCTGAAGTTGCTTATCAGCTTAAGGAGATTTCGGGCTGAGACAATGGGATTTTCTAAATATACAATCATGTCATCTGCAAAGAGGGACAATTTGACTTCTTCTTTTCCTAACTGAATCCCCTTGATTTCTTTCTCTTGCCTGATTGCCCTAGCCAGGACTTCCAACACTATGTTGAATAGGAGTGGTGAGAGAGGGCATCCCTGTCTTGTGCCAGTTTTCAAAGGGAATTTTTCCAGTTTTTGCCCATTCAGTATGATATTGGCTGTGGGTTTGTCATAAATAGCTCTTATGATTTTGAGGTACGTTCCATCAATACCGAATTTATTGAGCGTTTTTAGCATGAAGGGCTGTTGAATTTTGTCAAAAGCCTTTTCTGCATCGATTGAGATAATCATGTGGTTCTTGTCTTTGGTTCTGTTTATATGCTGGATTATGTTTATTGATTTGCGAATGTTGAACCAGCCTTGCATCCCAGGGATGAAGCCCACTTGATCATGGTGGATAAGCTTTTTGATGTGCTGTTGAATACGGTTTGCCAGTATTTTATTGAGGATTTTTGCATCGATGTTCATCAGGGATATTGGTCTAAAATTCTCTTTTTTTGTTGTGTCTCTGCCAGGCTTTGGTATCAGGATGATGTTGGCCTCATAAGATGAGTTAGGGAGGATTCCCTGTTTTTCTATTGATTGGAATAGTTTCAGAAGGAATGGTACCAGCTCCTCCTTGTACCTCTGGTAGAATTCAGCTGTGAATCCATCTGATCCTGGACTTTTTTTCGTTGGTAGGCTATTAATTATTGCCTCAATTTCAGAGCCTGCTATTGGTCTATTCAGGGATTCAACTTCTTCCTGGTTTAGTCTTGGAAGAGTGTAAGTGTCCAGGAAATTATCCATTTCTTCTAGATTTTCTAGTTTATTTGCGTAGAGGTGTTTATAGTATTCTCTGATGGTAGTTTGTATTTCTGTGGGGTCGGTGGTGATATCCCCTTTATCATTTTTTATTGCGTCTATTTGATTCTTCTCCCTTTTCTTCTTTATTAGTCTTGCTAGCGGTCTGTCAATTTTGTTGATCTTTTCAAAAAACCAACTCCTGGATTCATTGATTTTTGGAGGGATTTTTGTGTCTCTATCTCCTTCAGTTCTGCTCTGATCTTAGTTATTTCTTGCCTTCTGCTAGCTTTTGAATGAGTTTGCTCTTGCTTCTCTAGTTCTTTTAATTGCGATGTTAGAGTGTCAATTTTAGATCTTTCCTGCTTTCTCTTGTGGGCATTTAGTGCTATAAATTTCCCTCTACACACTGCTTTAAATGTGTCCCAGAGATTCTGGTATGTTGTATCTTTGTTCTCATTGGTTTCAAAGAACATCTTTATTTCTGCCTTCATTTCGTCATGTACCCAGTAGTCATTCAGGAGCAGGTTGTTCAGTTTCCATGTAGTTGAGCGGTTTTGATTGAGTTTCTTAGTCCTGAGTTCTAGTTTGATTGCAGTGTGGTCTGAGAGACAGTTTGTTACAATTTCTGTTCTTGTACATTTACTGAGGAGTGCTTTACTTCCAACTATGTGGTCAATTTTGGAATAAGTGCGATGTGGTGCTGAGAAGAATGTATATTCTGTTGATTTGGGGTGGAGAGTTCTATAGATGTCTATTAGTTCTGCTTGCTGCAGAGATGAGTTCAATTCCTGGATATCCTTGTTAATTTTCTGTCTCGTTGATCTGTCTAATGTTGACAGTGGAGTGTTGAAGTCTCCCATTATTATTGTATGGGAGTCTAAGTCTCTTTGTAAGGCTCTAAGGACTTGCTTTATGAATCTGGGTGCTCCTGTATTGGGTGCATATATATTTAGGATAGTTAGCTCTTCCTGTTGAATTGATCCCTTTACCATTATGTAATGGCCTTCTTTGTCTCTTTTGATCTTTGATGGTTTAAAGTCTGTTTTAACTGAAGATATTTCCTTTTCACCATAGCCTCTATGGGCTTCCAAATATCACTTTGCAAATTCCACAGAACAGTCTTAGGGAATAGCTTCTTGAGAAGCTGTAACTCTGTGAGATGAATTAACAGAACACAAGCAGTTTCTCAAGCTTCTTTCCAGTTTTTAACGGAAGATATTTCCTTTTCACCATAGCCTCTATGGGCTTCAAATATCACTTTGCAAATTCCACAGAACAGTCTTAGAAAGGCTTCTTGAGGGGAACGCTATAACTCAGTGAGATGAATTAACAGAACACAAAGCAGTTTCTCAGAAAGCTTCTTTCCAGTTGTTAACGGAAAATATTTCCTTTTTCACCATAGCCCTCTATGGGCTTCCAAATATCACTTTGCAAATTCCACAGAACAGTCTTAGCGAAAGGCTTCTTGAAGGGAAAGATGTAACTCTGTGAGATGAATTAACAGAACACAGAGCAGTTTCTCAGAAAGCTTCTTTCCAGTTTTGAACGGAAGATATTTCCTTTTTCACCATAGCCCTATGGGCTTCCAAATATCCCTTTGCCAATTCCACAGGAACAGCCTTAGCGAAAGGCTTCTTGAAGGGAAAGATGTAACTCTGTGAGATGAATTAACAGAACACAAGCAGTTTCTCAGAAAGCTTCTTTCCAGTTTTGAACGGAAGATATTTCCTTTTTCACCATAGCCTCTATGGGCTTCCAAATATCCCTTTGCCAATTCCACAAGAACAGCCTTAGCGAAAGGCTTCTTGAAGGGAAAGATGTAACTCTGTGAGATGAATTAACAGAACACAGAGCAGACTTTCACAAAGCTTCTTTCCAGTTTTGAACGGAAGATATTTCCTTTTTCACCATATGCCCCTATGGGCTTCCAAATATCCCTTTGCCAATTCCACAAGAACAGTCTTAGCGAAAGGCTTCTTGAGGGGAAAGCTGTAACTCTGTGAGATGAATTAAGAGAACACACAAAAGTTTGTACGGAAGCTTCTTTCTAGTTTTTAACTGAAGATATTTCCTTTTCACCATAGCCCTGATGGGCTTCCAAATATCACTTTGCAAATTCCACAAGAACAGCCTTAGCGAAAGGCTTCTTGAAGGGAAAGATGTAACTCTGTGAGATGAATTAACAGAACACAGAGCAGTTTCTCAGAAAGCTTCTTTCCAGTTTTGAACGGAAGATATTTCCTATCTCACCATAGCCCTCTATGGGCTTCCAAATATCCCTTTGCCAATTCCACAGGAACAGCCTTAGCGAAAGGCTTCCTGAAGGGAAAGATGTAACTCTGTGAGATGAATTAACAGAACACAGAGCAGTTTCTCAGAAAGCTTCTTTTCAGTTTTTATCTTAGGATATTTCCTTTTTCACCAAAGCCCTCTGCGGGTCCCAAATATCACTTTGCAAATTCCACAAGAACAGCCTTAGCGAAAGGCTTCTTGAAGGGAAAGATGTAACACTGTGAAATGAATTAACAGAACACAGAGCAGTTTCTCAGAAAGCTTCTTTCCAGTTTTGAACGGAAGATATTTCCTTTTTCACCATAGCCCTCTATGGGCTTCCAAATATCCCTTTGCCAATTCCACAAGAACAGCCTTAGCGAAAGGCTTCTTGAAGGGAAAGATGTAACTCTGGGAGATGCATTAACAGAACACAGAGCAGTTTCTCAGAAAGCTTCTTTCCAGTTTTGAACGGAAGATATTTCCTTTTTCACCATAGCCCTCTATGGGCTTCCAAATATCCCTTTGCCAATTCCACAGGAACAGCCTTAGCGAAAGGCTTCTTGAAGGGAAAGATGTAACTCTGTGAGATGAATTAACAGAACACAGAGCAGTTTCTCAGAAAGCTTCTTTCCAGTTTTGAACGGAAGATATTTCCTTTTTCACCATAGCCCTCTATGGGCTTCCAAATATCACTTTGACAATTCCACAAGAACAGCCTTAGCGAAAGGCTTCTTGAAGGGAAAGATGTAACTCTGTGAGATGAATTAACAGAACACAGAGCAGTTTCTCAGAAAGCTTCTTTCCAGTTTTGAACGGAAGATATTTCCTTTTTCACCATAGCCCTCTGGGCTTCCAAATATCACTTTGCCAATTCACAAGAACAGCTTAGCGAAAGGTTTCTTGAAGGGAAAGATGTAACTCTGTGAGATGAATTAACAGAACACAAGCAGTTTCTCAAGCTTCTTTCAGTTTTTAACTTAGGATATTTCCTTTTTCACCATAGCCCTCTATGGGCTTCCAAATATCCCTTTGCCAATTCCACAAGAACACCCTTAGCGAAAGGCTTCTTGAAGGGAAACATGTAACTGTGTGAGATGAATTAACAGAACACAAGCAGTTTCTCAAGCTTCTTTCAGTTTTTAACTGAAGATATTTCCTTTTCACCATAGCCCTCTATGGGCTTCCAAATATCCCTTTGCAAATTCCACAAGAACAGTCTTCATGAAAGGCTTCTTGAAGGGAAAGATGTAACTCTGTGAGATGAATTAACAGAACACAAGCAGTTTATCAGAAAGCTTCTTTCAGTTTTTAACTTAGGATATTTCCTTTTTCACCATAGCCTCTATGGGCTTCCAAATATCCCTTTGCCAATTCCACAAGAACAGCCTTAGCGAAAGGCTTCTTGAAGGGAAAGATGTAACTCTGTGAGATGAATTAACAGAACACAAGCAGTTTCGCATAAAGCTTCTTTCCAGTTTTGAACGGAAGATATTTCCTTTTTCACCATAGCCCTCTATGGGCTTCCAAATATCACTTTGCAAATTCCACAAGAACAGCCTTAGCGAAAGGCTTCTTGAAGGGAATGATGTAGCTCTGTGAGATGAATTAACAGAACACAGAGCAGTTTCTCAGAAAGCTTCTTTCCACTTTTGAACGGAACATATTTCCTTTTCACCATAGCCCTCTATGGGCTTCCAAATATCCCTTTGCCAATTCCACAAGAACAGCCTTAGCGAAAGGCTTCTTGAAGGGAAAGATGTAACTCTGTGAGATGAATTAACAGAACACAGAGCAGTTCCTCAGAAAGCTTCTTTCCAGTTTTGAACGGAAGATATTTCCTTTTTCACCATAGCCCTCTATGGGCTTCCAAATATCCCTTTGCCAATTCCACAAGAACAGCCTTAGCGAAAGGCTTCTTGAGGGAAAGATGTAACTCTGTGAGATGAATTAACAGAACACAGAGCAGTTTCTCAGAAAGCTTCTTTCCAGTTTTGAACGGAAGATATTTCCTTTTTCACCATAGCCCTCTATGGGCTTCCAAATATCCCTTTGCCAATTCCACAAGAACAGCCTTAGTGAAAGGCTTCTTGAAGGGAAAGATGTAACTCTGTGAGATGAATTAACAGAGCACAGAACAGTTTCTCAGAAGGCTTCTTTCCAGTTTTGAACGGAGGATATTTCCTTTTTCACCATAGCCCTCTATGGGCTTCCAAATATCACCTTTCCAATTCCACAAGAACATCCTTAGCTAAAGGCTTCTTGAAGGGAAAGATGTAACTCTGTGAGATGAATTAACAGAACACAGAGCAGTTTCTCAGAAAGCTTCTTTCCAGTTTTGAACGGAAGATATTTCCTTTTTCACCATAGCCCTCTATGGGCTTCCAAATATCCCTTTGCCAATTCTGCAAGAATAGCCTTAGCCAAATGCTTCTTGAAGGGAAAGATGTAACTCTGTGAGATGAATTAACAGAACACAGAGCAGTTTCTCAGAAAGCTTCTTTCCAGTTTTTAACGAAGATATTTCCTTTTTCACCATAGCCCTCTATGGGCTTCCAAATATCCCTTTGCCAATTCCACAAGAACAGTCTTAGTGAAAGGCTTCTTGAGAAGCTGTAACTCTGTGAGATGAATTAACAGAACACAGAGCAGTTTCTCAGAAAGCTTCTTTCCAGTTTTGAACGGAAGATATTTCCTTTTTCACCATAGCCCTATGGGCTTCCAAATATCCCTTTGCCAATTCCACAAGAACAGCCTTAGCGAAAGGCTTCTTGAAGGGAAAGATGTAACTCTGTGAGATGAATTAACAGAACACAGAGCAGATTCTCAGAAAGCTTCTTTCCAGTTTTGAACGGAAGATATTTCCTTTTTCACCATAGCCCTCTATGGGCTTCCAAATATCCCTTTGCCAATTCCACAAGAACAGCCTTAGCGAAAGGCTTCTTGAAGGGAAAGATGTAACTCTGTGAGATGAATTAACAGAACACAGAGCAGTTTCTCAGAAAGCTTCTTTCCAGTTTTGAACGGAAGATATTTCCTTTTTCACCATAGCCCTCTATGGGCTTCCAAATATCCCGTTGCCAATTCCACAAGAACAGCCTTAGCGAAAGGCTTCTTGAAGGGAAAGATGTAACTCTGTGAGATGAATTAACAGAACACAGAGCAGTTTCTCAGAAAGCTTCTTTCCAGTTTTGAACGGAAGATATTTCCTTTTCACCATAGCCCTCTATGGGCTTCCAAATATCCCTTTGCCAATTCCACAAGAACAGCCTTAGCGAAAGGCTTCTTGAGGGGAAAGCTGTAATTGTGTGAGATGAATTAAGAGAATACAAAGCAGTCTCTCAGAAAGCTTCTTTCCAGTTTTTAACGGAAGATATTTCCTTTTTCACCATGACCCTTTACGGGCTTTCAAATATCACTTTGCAAATTCCACAAGAACAGTCTTAGCGAAAGGCTTCTTGAAGGGAAAGATGTAACTCTGTGAGATGAATTAACAGAACACAGAGCAGTTTCTCAGAAAGCTTCTTTCCAGTTTTGAACGGAAGATATTTCCTTTTTCACCATAGCCCTCTATGGGCTTCCAAATATCCCATTGCCAATTCCACAAGAACAGCCTTAGCGAAAGGCTTCTTGAAGGGAAAGATGTAACTCTGTGAGATGAATTAACAGAACACAGAGCAGTTTCTCAGAAAGCTTCTTTCCAGTTTTGAACGGAAGATATTTCCTTTTCACCATAGCCCTCTATGGGCTTCCAAATATCCCTTTGCCAATTCCACAAGAACAGCCTTAGCGAAAGGCTTCTTGAAGGGAAAGATGTAACTCTGTGAGATGAATTAACAGAACACAGAGCAGTTTCTCAGAAAGCTTCTTTCCAGTTTTGAACGGAAGATATTTCCTTTTTCACCATAGCCCTCTATGGGCTTCCAAATATCCCTTTGCCAATTCCAGAAGAACAGCCTTAGCGAAAGGCTTCTTGAAGGGAAAGATGTAACTCTGTGAGATGAATTAACAGAACACAGAGCAGTTTCTCAGAAAGCTTCTTTCCAGTTTTGAACGGAAGATATTTCCTTTTTCACCATAGCCCTCTATGGGCTTCCAAATATCCGTTTGCCAATTTCA
>JABBCR010000019.1:0-15182 GCA_014849445.1 Cercopithecus mona | reverse complement strand
TCAGAAAGCTTCTTTTCGGTTTTTATCTTAGGATATTTCCATTTTCACCGTAGCCCTCTATGGGCTTCCAAATATCACTTTGCAAATTCCACAAGAACAGTCTTAGCGAAAGGCATCTTGAGGGGAAAGCTGTAAATCTGTGAGATGAATTAACAGAACACAAAGCAGTTTCTAAAAAGCATTCTTTCCAGTTTTTAACGGAAGATATTTTCTTTTTCATCATAGCCCTCTATGGGCATCCAAATATCACCTTGAAAATTCCACAGGAACAATCTTAGTGAACGGCTTCTTGAGGGGAAAGCTATAACTCTGTGAGATGAATTAAGAGAACATAATGCAGTTTCTCAGAAAGCTTCTTTTCGGTTTTATCTTAGAATATTTCCTTTTTGCCATAACCCTCTATGGGCTTCTAAAATCACTTTGCAAATTCTACAAGAACAGTCTTAGCGAAAGGCTTCCTGAGGAGAAAGCTGTAACTCTGTGAGATGAATTAACAGGACACAAAGCACTTTCTCAGAAAGCTTCTTTCCAGATTATAACAGAAAATATTTCCTTATTCACCATTGCCCTCTATGGCCTTCTAAATACCACTTTCGAAATGACACAAGAACAGTCCACCTAAGGCTGTTCTTGTGGAATTGGCAAAGGGATATTTGGAAGCCCATAGAGGGCTATGGTGAAAAAGGAAATCTCTTCCGTTCAAAACTGGAAAGAAGCTTTCTGAGAAACTGCTCTGTGTTCTTTTAATTCATCTCACAGAAATACTGCTTTCCTCTCAAGAAGCCTTTCGCTAAGACTGTTCGTGTGGAATTTGCAAATTGATATTTGGAAGCCCATAGAGGGCTACGGTGAAAAAAGAAATATCTTCAGTTAAAAACTGGAAAGAAGCTTTCTGAGAAACTGCTTTGTGTTCTGTTAATTCATCTCACAGAGTTACAGCTTTCACCTCAAGAACCCTTCCTTTAAGACTGTTCTTGTGGAATTTGCAAAGTGATATTTGGAACCCCTGGAGGGCTACGGTGAAAAAGGAAATATCCTAAGGTAAAAACTGTAAAGAAGCTTTCTGAGAAACTGCTTTGTGTTCTGTTAATTCATCTCACAGAGTTATAGCTTTAACCTCAAGGAGCCATTCGCTAAGACTGTTCTGTTGGAATTTGCAAAGTGATATTTGGAAGCGCCTAGAGGGCTATGGTGAAAAAGGTAATATCTTCCGTTATAAACTGGAAAGAAGCTTTCTGAGAATCGACTTGATGTTCTGTTAATTCATCTCACAGAGTTACAGCTTTTCTCTAAAGAAGCTTTTCGCTAAGACTCTTCCTGTGGAATTTGCAAAGTGATATTTGGAAGCCCTTAGAGTTCTATGGTGAAAAAGGAAATATCTTCAGTTAAAAACTGGAAAGAAGCTTTCTGAGAAACGACTTTGTGTTCTGTTAATTCATCTCACAGAGATACAGCTTTCCACTCAAGAAGCCTATAGCTAAGACTGTTCTTGTGGAATCTTCAAAGGGATATTTGGAAGCCCATAGAAGGCTTTGGTGAAAAAGAAAATATCTTCTGTTAAAAACTGGAAAGAAGCTTTCTGAGAAACGGCTTTGTGTTCTGTTAATTCATCTCACAAGGTTACAGCATTCCCCTCAAGAAGCCTTTCGCTAAGAGTGTTCTTGTGGAATTTGCAAAGTGATATTTGGAAGCCCATTGAGGGATATGGTGAAAAAGGAAATCTCTTCAGTTAAATCTGGAAAGAAGCTTTCTGAGAAACTGCTTTGTGTTCTGTTAATTCATCTCACAGAGTTACAGCTTTCCTTTCAAAACGCCTTACGCTAAGACTGTTGTTGTGGAATTTTCAACGTGATATTTGCAAGCCCATAGCGGTCCATGGTGAAAAAGGAAATCTCTCCCGTTAAAAACTCGAAAGATGCTTTCTGAGAAACAGCTTTGTGTTCTTTTAATTCATCTCACAGAGTTACTGGTTTCCTCTCAAGAAGCGTTTCGATAAGACTGTTCTTGTGGAATTTGCCAAGTGGTATTTGGAAGCCCATAGAGGGCTATGGTGGAAAAGGAAACATCTTCAGTTAAAAACAGGAGAGAAGCTTTCTGACAAAATGCTTTGTGTTCTGTTAATTCATGTCACAGAGTTACAGCTTTCCACTCAAGAAGCCTTTCGGTAACACTGTTCTTGTGGAATTTTCAAAGTGATATTTGGAAGCCCATAGAGGGCTATGGTGAAAAAGTAAATATCTTCCGTTAAACACTGGAAAGAAGCTATCTGAAAAACTGCTTTGTGTTCTGTTTATTCATCTCACGGAGTTACCACTTTCCCCTCAGGAAGTCTTTCGATAAGGCTGTTTTTGTGGAATTTGCAAAGTGATATTTGGAAGCCTATGGTGGGCTATGGTGAAAAAGGAAATATCCTAAGATAAAAACTGATAAGAAGCTTTCTGAGGAACGGCTTTGTGTTCTGTGAATTCACCTCACAGAGTTACAGCTTTCTCCTCAAAAGCCTTTCCCTAAGACTGTTCTTGCGGAATTTGCAAAGTGATATTTGGAAGCCCATAGAGGGCTATGGTGAAAAAGGAAATCTCTTCCGTTAAAAACTGGAAAGAAGCTTTCTGAGAAACTGCTCTGTGTTCTGTTAATTCCTCTCACAGAGTTACATCTTTCCCTTCAAGAAGCCTTTCGCTAAGGCTGTTCTTGTGGAATTGGCAAAGGGATATTTGGAAGCCCATAGAGGTCTATGGTGAAAAAGTAAATATATTCAACTAAAAACGTGAAAGAAGCTTTCTGAGAAACTGCTTTGTGTTCTGTTAATTCATCTCACAGAGTTACAGCTCTCTGCTCAAGAAGCCTTAGGCTAAGACTGTTCTTGTGAAATTTGCAAAGTGATATTTGGAAGCCCATAGAGGGCTATGGTGAAAAAGGAAATCTCTTCCGTTCAAAACTGGAAAGAAGCTTTCTGAGAAACTGCTCTGTGTTCTGTTAATTCATCTCACAGAGTTACATCTTTCCCTTCAAGAAGCCTTTCGCTAAGGCTGTTCTTGTGGAATTTGCAACGTGGTATTTGGAAGCCCTTAGAGGGCTATGGTGGAAAAGTAAACATCTTCAGTTAAAAGAAGGAAAGAAGCTTTCTGAGAAACTGCTCTGTGTTCTGCTAATTCATCTCACAGAGTTACATCTTTCCCTTCAAGAAGTCTTTCGCTAAGGCTGTTCTTGTGGAATTGGCAAAGGGATATTTGGAAGCCCATAGAGGGCTATGGTGAAAAAGGAAATATCTTCCGTTCAAAACTGGAAAGAAGCTTTCTGAGAAACTGCTCTGTGTTCTGTTAATTCATCTCACAGAGTTACATCTTTCCCTTCAAGAGGCCTTTCGCTAAGGCTGTTCTTGTGGAATTGGCAAAGGGATATTTGGAAGCCCATAGAGGGCTATGGTGAAAAAGGAAATATCTTCCGTTCAAAACTGGAAAGAAGCTTTCTGAGAAACTGCTCTGTGTTCTGTTAATTCATCTCACAGAGTTACACCTTTCCCTTCAAGAAGCCTTTCGCTAAGGCTGTTCTTGTGGAATTGGCAAAGGGATATTTGGAAGCCCATAGAGGGCTATGGTGAAAAAGGAAATATCTTCCGTTCAAAACTGGAAAGAAGCTTTCTAAGAAACTGCTCTGTGTTTTGTTAATTCATCTCACAGAGTTACATCTTTCCCTTCAAGAAGCCTTTCGCTAAGGCTGTTCTTGTGGAATTGGCAAAGGGATATTTGGAAGCCCATAGAGGGCTATGATGAAAAAGGAAATATCTTCCGTTCAAAACTGGAAAGAAGCTTTCTGAGAAACTGCTCTGTGTTCTGTTAATTCATCTCACAGAGTTACATCTTTCCCTTCAAGAAGCCTTTCGCTAAGGCTGTTCTTGTGGAATTGGCAAAGGGATATTTGGAAGCCCATAGAGGGCTATGGTGAAAAAGGAAATATCATCCGTTCAAAACTGGAAAGAAGCTTTCTGAGAAACTGCTCTGTGTTCTGTTAATTCATCTCACAGAGTTACATCTTTCCCTTCAAGAGGCCTTTCGCTAAGGCTGTTCTTGTGGAATTGGCAAAGGGATATTTGGAAGCCCATAGAGGGCTATGGTGAAAAAGGAAATATCTTCCGTTCAAAACTGGAAAGAAGCTTTCTGTGAAACTGCTCTGTGTTCTGTTAATTCATCTCACAGAGTTACACCTTTCTCCTCAAGAACCCTTACTTTAAGACTGTTATTGTGTAATTTTAAAAGTGATATTTGGAATCCCTGGAGGGCTATTGTGAAAAAGGAAATATCTTCCGTTCAAAACTGGAAAGAAGCTTTCTAAGAAACTGCTCTGTGTTCTGTTAATTCATCTCACAGAGTTACATCTTTCCCTTCAAGAAGCCTTTCGCTAAGGCTGTTCTTGTGGAATTGGCAAAGGGATATTTGGAAGCCCATAGAGGGCTCTGGTGAAAAAGGAAATATCCTAAGAGAAAAACTGATAAGAAGCTTTCTGAGGAACGTCTTTGTGTTCTGTGAATTGCCCTCACAGAGTTACAGCTTTCCTCTAAAGAAACTTTTCGCTAAGGCTGTTCTTGTGGAATTGGCAAAGGGATATTTGGAAGCCCATAGAGGGCTATGATGAAAAAGGAAATATCTTCCGTTCAAAACTGGAAAGAAGCTTTCTGAGAAACTGCTCTGTGTTCTGTTAATTCATCTCACAGAGATACATCTTTCCCTTCAAGAAGCCTTTCGCTAAGGCTGTTCTTGTGGAATTGGCAAAGGGATATTTGGAAGCCCATAGAGGGCTATGGTGAAAAAGGAAATATCTTCCGTTCAAAACTGGAAAGAAGCTTTCTGAGAAACTGCTCTGTGTTCTGTTATTTCATCTCACAGAGTTACATCTTTCCCTTCAAGAAGCCTTTCGCTAAGCCTGTTCTTGTGGAATTGGCAAAGGGATATTTGGAAGCCCATAGAGGGCTATGGTGAAAAAGGAAATATCTTCCGTTCAAAACTGGAAAGAAGCTTTCTGAGAAACTGCTCTGTGTTCTGTTAATTCATCTCACAGAGTTACAGCTTTCCCCTCAAGAAGCCTTTCGCTAGAACAATTCTTGTGTAATTTGCAAAGTGATATTTGGAAGCCCATAGAGGGCTATGGTTAAAAAGGAAATATCTTCCGTTCAAAACTGGAAAGAAGCTTTCTGAGAAACTGCTCTGTGTTCTGTTAATTCATCTCACAGAGTTACATCTTTCCCTTCAAGAAGTCTTTCGCTAAGGCTGTTCTTGTGGAATTGGCAAAGGGATATTTGGAAGCCCATAGAGGGCTATGGTGAAAAAGGAAATATCTTCCGTTCAAAACTGGAAAGAAGCTTTCTGAGAACCTGCTCTGTGTTCTGTTAATTCATCTCACAGAGTTACATCTTTCCCTTCAAGAAGCCTTTCGCTAAGGCTGTTCTTGTGGAATTGGCAAAGGGATATTTGGAAGCCCATAGAGGGCTATGGTGAAAAACGAAATATCTTCCGTTCAAAACTGGAAAGAAGCTTTCTGAGAAACTGCTCTGTGTTCTGTTAATTCATCTCACAGAGTTACATCTTTCCCTTCAAGAAGCCTTTCGCTAAGGCTGTGTTTGTGGAATTGGCAAAGGGATATTTGGAAGCCCATAGAGGGCTATGGTGAAAAAGGAAATATCTTCCGTTCAAAACTGGAAAGAAGCTTTCTGAGAAACTGCTCTGTGTTCTGTGATTTCACCTCACAGAGTTACAGCTTTCTCCTCAAAAGCCTTTCGCTAATACTGTTCTTGTGGAATTGGCAAAGGGATATTTGGAAGCCCATAGAGGGCTATGGTGAAAAAGGAAATATCTTCCGTTCAAAACTGGAAAGAAGCTTTCTGAGAAACTGCTCTGTGTTCTGTTAATTCATCTCAAAGAGTTACATCTTTCCCTTCAAGAAGCCTTTCGCTAAGGCTGTTCTTGTGGAATTGGCAAAGGGATATTTGGAAGCCCATAGAGTGCTATGGTGAACAGTGATATTTGTAATTCCATAGAGGGCTATGGTGAAAAAGGAAATATCCTATGATAAAAACTGAAAAGAAGCTTTGTGAGAAACTGATTTGTATTCTGTTAATTTCATCTAACAGAGTTACAGCTTCCCCCTCAAGAAGCTTTTCGCTAAGACTGTCTTGTGGAATTTGTAAAGTGATATTTCGAAGCCGATAGGGGGCTATGGTGAAAAAGGAATTATCCTAAGATAAAAACTGAAAAGAAGTTATTTGAGAAACTGATTTGTATTCTGTTAATTTACCTCACAGAGTTACAACTTTGCCCTCAAGAAGCCTTTCGCTAAGATTGTTCTTGTGGAATTTTCAAAGTGATATTTGGAAGCCCATAGAGGGCTATGATGAAAAAGGAAATATTTTCGGTGAAAAACTGGAAAGAAGCGTTCTGAGAAATTGCTTTTTGTTCTGTTAATTCATCTCACAGAGTTACAGCTTTCCCCTCAAGAAGCCGTTCGCTAAGACTCTTCTTGTGGAATTCGGAAAGTGATATTTGGAAGCCCATAGAGTGTTATGGTGAAAAAGGAAATATCTTCCTTAAAAAACTGGAAAGAGCTATCTGAGAAACGACTTTGTGTTCTGTTAATTCATCTCACAGAGTTACAGCTGTCCCCTCAAGAACCCTTTCGCTAAGAGTGTTCTTGTGGAATTTGCAAAATGATATTTGGAAGTCCATAGAGGGCAATAGTGAAAAAGGAAATATCTTCAGTTAAAAACTGGAAAGAAGCTTTCTGAGAATCGGCTTGGTGTTCTGTTAATTCATCTCACAGAGTTACAGCTTTCCTCTAAAGAAGCTTTTCGCTAACACTCTTCCTGTGGAATTTGCAAAGTGATATTTGGAAGCCCATAGAGGGCTATGGTGAAATAGGAATTATCCTAGAACAAAAACAGAAAAGAAGCTTTCTGAGAAACTGCTTTGTGTTCTGTTAATGCATTTCACTGGGCTACAGCTTTACCTTCAAGAAGCCTTTCCCTTAAACTGTTGTTGTGGAATTTGAAAAGTGATATTTGGAAGCCCATAGAGGGCTGTGGTGAAAAAGGAAGTATCCTAAGATAAAAACTGAAAAGAAGCTTTCTGAGAAACTGCTTTGTGTTCTGTTAATTCATTTCACAGAGTTTCAGCTTTCTCCTCAAGAAGGCTTTAGCTAAGGCAGTTCTTGTGGAATTTGAAAAGTGATATTTGGAAGCACATAGAGGGTTGTGGTGAAAAAGGAAATATCTTCAATTAAAAAGTGGAATGAAGCTTTCTGAGAAACTGCTTTGTGTTCTGTTAATTCATGTCAAAGAGTTACAGCTTTCACCTCAGGAACCCTTTCGCTAAGACTGTTCTTGGGGGATTTGCAAAGTGATTTGGAAGCCCATAGAGGTCTATGGTGAAAAAGGAAATATCCTAAGATAAAAACTGAAAAGAATCTTTCTGAGAAACTACTTTGTGTTCTGTTAATTCATCTCACAGAGATACAGCTTTCCCCTCAATAAGCCTTTCGCTAAGACTGTTCTTGTGGAATTGGCAAAGTGATATTTGGAAGCCCATAGAGGGCTATGGTGAAAAAGGAAATATCTTCCGTTCAAAACTGGAAAGAAGCTTTCTGAGAAACTGCTCTGTGTTCTGATAAATCATCTCACAGAGTTACATCTTTCCCTTCAAGAAGCCTTTCGCTAAGGCTGTTCTTGTGGAATTGGCAAAGTGATATTTGGAAGCCCATAGAGGGCTATGGTGAAAAAGGAAATATCCTATGATAAAAACTGAAAAGAAGCTTTGTGAGAAACTGATTTGTATTCTGTTAATTTCATCTAACAGAGTTACAGCTTCACCTTCAAGAAGCTTTTCGCTAAGACTGTTCTTGTGGAATTTGTAAAGTGATATTTCGAAGCCCATAGAGGGCTATGGTAAAAAAGGAATTATCCTAAGATAATAACGGAAAAGAAGATATTTGAGAAACTGCTTTCTGTTCTTTTAATTTACCTCACAGAGTTACAGCTTTGCCCTCAAGAAGCCTTTCGCTAAGATTGTTCTTGTGGAATTGGCAAAGGGATATTTGGAAGCCCATACAGGGCTATGGTGAAAAAGGAAATATCTTCCGTTCAAAACTGGAAAGAAGCTTTCTGAGAAACTGCTCTGTGTTCTCTTAATTCACCTCACAGAGTTACATCTTTCCCTTCAAGAAGCCTTTCGCTAAGGCTGTTCTTGTGGAATTGGCAAAGGGATATTTGGAAGCCCATAGAGGGCTATGGTGAAAAAGGAAATATCTTCCGTTCAAAACTGGAAAGAAGCTTTCTGAGAAACTGCTCTGTGTTCTGTTAATTTACCTCACAGAGTTACATCTTTCCCTTCAAGAAGCCTTTCGCTAAGGCTGTTCTTGTGGAATTGGCAAAGGGATATTTGGAAGCCCATAGAGGGCTATGGTGAAAAAGGAAATATCTTCCGTTCAAAACTGGAAAGAAGCTTTCTGAGAAACTGCACTGTATTCCCTTAATTCATCTCACAGAATTATAGCTTTCCAATCAATAAGCCGCTCACTAAATCTGTTCTTGTGGAATTTTCAAGGTGATATTTGGAAGCCCATAGAGGGCTATGGTGAAAAGGAAATATCCTAAGATAAAAACTGAAAGGAAGCTTTCTGAGTAACTGCTTTGTGTTCTGTTAATTCATCTCACAGAGTTACAGCTTTCCCCTCAAGAAGTGGATCACTAAGACTTTTTGTGGAATTTTCAAAGTGATATTAGGAAGCAAATAGAGGGCTATGGCTAAAAAGGAAATATCCGATGATAAAAACCGAAAAGAATCTTTCTGAGAAACTGAACTGTGTTCTCTTAATTCATCTCACAGTGTTATAGACTTCCTCTCAAGACGCCGTTCACAAAGACTGTTCTTATGAAATGTTGAAAGTGATATTTGGAAGCCCATAGAGGGCTATGGTGAAAAAGGAAATATCTTCCGTTCAAAACTGGAAAGAAGCTTTCTGAGAAACTGCTCTGTGTTCTGTTAATACATCACACAGAGTTACATCTTTCCCTTCAAGAAGCCTTTCGCTAAGGCTGTTCTTGTGGAATTGGCAAAGGGATATTTGGAAGCCCATAGAGGGTTATTTTGAAAAAGGAAATATCCTATGATAAAAACTGAAAAGAAACTTTCTGAGAAACTTCTTTGTGTTCTGTTAATTTCATCTCACAGATATACAGCTTTCCTCTCAAGAAGCCTTTTGCTAAGACTGTTCTTGTGTAATTTGAAAAGTGATATTTGCAGCCCAAAGAGGGCTGTGGTGAAAAAGGAAATATCCTAGGATTAAAACTGAAAGGAAACTTTCTGAGAAACTTCTTTGTGTTCTGTTAATTTCACCTCATAGAGTTACAGCTTTCCCCTCTAGAAGCCTTTTGCTAAGACTGTTCTTGTGTAATTTGCAAAGTGATATTGGAAGCCCAAAGAGGGCTATGGTGAAAAAGGAAATATCCTAGGATTAAAATTGAAAAGAAGCTTTCTGAGAAACTGATTTGTGTTCTGTTAATTCATCTCAGAGAGTAATATCTTTCCCCTCAATAAGTCCTTCGCTAAGACTGCTCTTGGGGTATTTGCAAAGAATTGTTTCAAAGCCCATAGAGGGCTATGGTGAAAAAGGAAATATCTTCCGTTCAAAACTGGAAAGAAGTGTTCTGAGAAACTGCTCTGTGTTCTGTTAATTCATCTCACAGAGTTACATCTTTCCCTTCAAGAAGCCTTTCGCTAAGGCTGTTCTTGTGGAATTGGCAAAGGGATATTTGGAAGCCCATAGAGGGCTATGGTGAAAAAGGAAATATCTTCCGCTTAAAACTGGAAAGAAGCTTTCTGAGAAACTGCTCTGTGTTCTGTTAATTCATCTCACAGAGTTACATCTTTCCCTTCAAGAAGCCTTTCGCTAAGGCTGTTCTTGTGGAATTGGCAAAGGGATATTTCGAAACCCATAGAGGGCTATGGTGAAAAAGGAAATAACCTAAGATAAAAACCGAGAAGAAGCTTTCTGAGAAACTACACTGCGTTCCCTTAATTCATCTCACAGAGTTATAGCTTTCCCCTCAAGAAACCGCTCACTAAGACTCTTCTTGTGGAATTTTCAAGATGATATTTTGAATCCAAAAGAGGGCTATGGTGAAAGAGGAAATATCCTCAGGTAAAAACTGGAAAAACCATTCTGAGAAACTGCTCTGTGTTCTGTTAATTCATCTCACAGAGTTACATCTTTCCCTTCAAGAAGCCTTTCGCTAAGGCTGTTCTTGTGGAATTGGCAAAGTGATATTTGGAAGCACATAGAGGGCTATGGTGAAAAAGGAAATATCTTCCGTTCAAAACTGGAAAGAAGCTTTCTGAGAAACTGCTCTGTGTTCTGTTAATTCATCTCACAGAGTTACATCTTTCCCCTCAAGAAGCCTTTCGCTAAGGCTGTTCTTGTGGAATTTGCAAACTGATATTTGGAAGCCCATAGAGGGCTATGGTGAAAAAGGAAATATCTTCCGTTCAAAACTTGAAAGAAGCTTTCTGAGAAACTGCTCTGTGTTCTGTTAATTCATCTCACAGAGTTACATCTTTCCCTTCAAGAAGCCTTTCGCTAAGGCTGTTCTTGTGGAATTGGCAAAGTGATATTTTGAAGCCCATAGAGGGCTATGGTGAAAAAGGAAATATCTTCCGTTGAAAACTGGAAAGAAGCTTTCTGAGAAACTGCTCTGTGTTCTGTTAATTCATCTCACAGAGTTACATCTTTCCCTTCAAGAAGCCTTTCGCTATGGCTGTTCTTGTGGAATTGGCAAAGGGATATTTGGAAGCCCATAGAGGGCTATGGTGAAAAAGGAAATGTCTTCCGTTCAAAACTGGAAAGAAGCTTTCTGAGAAACTGCTCTGTGTTCTGTTAATTCATCTCACAGAGTTACATCTTTCCCTTCAAGAAGCCTTTCGCTAAGGCTGTTCTTGAGGAATTGGCAAAGGGATATTTGGAAGCCCATAGAGGTCTATGGTGAAAAAGGAAATATCTTCCGTTCAAAACTGGAAAGAAGCTTTCTGAGAAACTGCTCTGTGTTCTGTTAATTCGTCTCACAGAGTTACATCTTTCCCTTCAAGAAGCCTTTCGCTAAGGCTGTTCTTGTTGAATTGGCAAAGGGATATTTGGAAGCCCATAGAGGGCTATGGTGAAAAAGGAAATATCTTCCGTTCAAAACTGGAAAGAAGCTTTCTGAGAAACTGCTCTGTGTTCTGTTAATTCATCTCACAGAGTTACAGTTTTCCCCTCAAGAATCCTTTCGCTAAGACTGTTCTTGTGGAATTTTCAAAGTGATATTTGGAAGCCCATAGAGGGCTATGGTGAAAAAGGAAATATCCTAAGATAAAAACAGAAAAGAAGTTTTCTGAGAAACTGCTCTGTGTTCTGTTAATTCATCTCACAGAGTTACATCTTTCCCTTCAAGAAGCCTTTCGCTAAGGCTGTTCTTGTGGAATTGGCAAAGGGATATTTGGAAGACCATAGAGGGCTATGGTGAAAAAGGAAATATCTTCCGTTCAAAACTGGAAAGAAGCTTTCTGAGAAACTGCTCTGTGTTCTGTTAATTCATCTCACAGAGTTACATCTTTCCCTTCAAGAATCCTTTCGCTAAGGCTGTTCTTGTGGAATTGGCAAAGGGATATTTGGAAGCCCATAGAGGGCTATGGTGAAAAAGGAAATATCTTCCGTTCAAAACTGGAAAGAAGCTTTCTGAGAAACTGCTCTGTGTTCTGTTAATTCACCTCACAGAGTTACATCTTTCCCTTCAAGAAGCCTTTCGCTAAGGCTTTTCTTGTGGAATTGGCAAAGGGATATTTGGAAGCCCATAGAGGGCTATGGTGAAAAAGGAAATAACTTCCGTTCAAAACTGGAAAGAAGCTTTCTGAGAAACTGCTCTGTGTTCTGTTAATTCATCTCACAGAGTTACATCTTTCCCTTCAAGAGGCCGTTCAATAAGACCGTTTCTGTGGAATTTGCAAAGTGATATTTGGAAGCCCATAGAGGGCCATGGCGAAAAATGAATATCCTAAGATAAAAACTGAAAAGAAGCCTTCTGATAAACTGCTTTGTGTTCTGTTAATTCATCTCACTTAGTTACAGGTTTCCGCTCATGAAACCGTTCACTAAGACTGTTCTTGTGAAATGTGCAAAGTGATAGTTGGAAGCCCATAGAGGGCTATTTTGTAAAAGGAAATATCTTCCTTTAAAAACTGAAAAGAAGCATTCTGAGAAACTGCTTTGTGTTCTGTTAATTCTCACAGAGTTACAGTTTCCGGCAAGAAGCCTTACGCTAAGACTGTTCTTGTGGAATTTGCAAAGGGATATTTGGAAGCCCATAGAGGGCTATGGTGAAAAAGCATATATCTTCAGTGAAAAGCGTAAAAGAACTTTCTGAGAAACTGCTTTGTGTTCTCTTAATTCATCTCACAGAGTTACAGCTGTCCTCTCAAGAAGCCTTTCACTAAGACTGTTCTTGTGGAATTTGTAAAGTGATATTTGGAAGCCCATAGAGGGCAAAGGTGACAAATGAAATGTCCTCAGATAAAAACTGGAAAGAAGCTTTCTGAGAAACTGCTTTGTATTCTGTTACTTTGTCTCACAGAGTTACAGCTTTCCCCTCATCAAGCCGTTTGCTAAGATTGTTATAGAGGAACTTTCAAAGTGATATTTGGAAACAATTAGAGGGCTATGGTGAAAAAGGAAATATCCTAAGACAAAAACTGAAAAGAAGCTTTCTGAGAAACTGCTCTGTGTTCTGTTAATTCATCTCACAGAGTTACATCTTTCCCTTCAAGAAGCCTTTCGCTAAGGCTGTTCTTGTGGAATTGGCAAAGGGATATTTGGAAGCCCATAGAGGGCTATGGTGAAAAAGCAAATATCTTCCGTTCAAAACTGGAAAGAAGCTTTCTGAGAAACTGCTCTGTGTTCTGTTAATTCATCTCACAGAGTTACATCTTTCCCTTCAAGAAGCCTTTCGCTAAGGCTGTTCTTGTGGAATTGGCAAAGGGATATTAGGAAGCCGATAGAGGGCTATGGTGAAAAAGGAAATATCTTCCGTTCAAAACTGGAAAGAAGCTTTCTGAGAAACTGCTCTGTGTTCTGTTAATTCATCTCACAGAGTTACATCTTTCCCTTCAAGAAGCCTTTCGCTAAGGCTGTTCTTGTGGAATTGGCAAAGGGATATGTGGAAGCCCATAGAGGGCTATGGTGAAAAAGGAAATATCCTCCGTTCAAAACTGGAAAGAAGCTTTCTGAGAAACTGCTCTGTGTTCTGTTAATTCATCTCACAGAGTTACATCTTTCCCTTCAAGAAGCCTTTCGCTAAGGCTGTTCTTGTGGAATTTGCAAAGGGATATTTGGAAGCCCATAGAGGGCTATGGTGAAAAAATAAATATCCTAGGATAAAAACTGAAAAGAAGCTTTCTGAGAAGCTTCTTTGTGTTCTGTTAATTCATCTCACAGAGTTACAGATTTCCTCCAAAAAGACTTTCGCTGAGACTGTTGTTTTGGAATTTACAAACTGATATTTGGAAGCCCATAGAGGGCTCCGGTGAAAAAGGAAATATGCATATAAAAACTGAAAAGAAGCTTTCTGAGACTGCTTTGTGTTCTGTTAATTCACTTCACAGGGTTACAACCTTCCCATCAGAAAGCCTTTCAGTAAGATTATTCTTGTGGAATTTGAAAAGTGATTTTTGGAAGGCCTTAGGGGGCTATGGTGAAAAAGGAAATATTCTACGATAAAAATCCAAAAGAAGCTTTCTGAGAAACTGCTCTGTGTTCTGTTAATTCATCTCACAGAGTTGCATCTTTCCCTTCAAGAAGCCTTTCGCTAAGGCTGTTCTTGTGGAATTGGCAAAGGGATATTTGGAAGCCCATAGAGGGCTAAGGTGAAAAAGGAAATATCTTCCGTTCAAAACTGGAAAGAAGCTTTCTGAGAAACTGCTCTGTGTTCTGTTAATTCATCTCACAGAGTTACATCTTTCCCTTCAAGAAGCCTTTCGCTAAGGCTGTTCTTGTTTAATTGGCAAAGTGATATTTGGAAGCCCATAGAGGGCTATGGTGAAAAAGGAAATATCTTCCGTTCAAAACTGGAAAGAAGCTTTCTGAGAAACTGCTCTGTGTTCTGTTAATTCATCTCACAGAGTTACATCTTTCCCTTCAAGAAGCCTTTCGCTAAGGCTGTTCTTGTGGAATTGGCAAAGGGATATTTGGAAGCCCATAGAGGTCTACGGTGAAAAAGGAAATATCGTAGGATAAAAACGGAAAGGAATCTTTCTCAGAGTCTGCTTTGTGTTCTGTTAATTCATCTCACATTTTTAGAATTTTCACCTCAAGAAGTCTTTCACACAGACTACTCTTGTGGAATTTCCACAGTGATATTTGGAAGACCATAGAGGGCTATGGTGAAAAAGGAAATATCTTCCGTTCAAAACTGGAAAGAAGCTTTCTGAGAAACTGCTCTGTGTTCTGCTAATTCATCTCACAGAGTTACATCTTTCCCTTCAAGAAGCCTTTCGCTAAGGCTGTTCTTGTGGAATTGGCAAAGGGATATTTGGAAGCCCATAGAGGGCTATGGTGAAAAAGGAAATATCTTCCGTTCAAAACTGGAAAGAAGCTTTCTGAGAAACTGCTCTGTGTTCTTTTAATTCATCTCACAGAGTTACATCTTTCCCTTCAAGAAGCCTTTCGCTAAGGCTGTTCTTGTGGAATTGGCAAAGTGTTATTTGGAAGCCCATAGAGGGCTATGGTGAAAAAGGAAACATCTTCAGTTAAAAACTGGAAAGAAGCTTTCTGAGAATCTGCTTTTGTTCTGTTAATTCATCTCACAGAGTTACAGCTTCCCCCTCAAGAAGCCTTTCGTAAAGACTGTTCTTGTGGAATTTGCAAAGAGATATTTGGAAGCTCAATGAAGGCTACGGTGAAAAAGGAAATATCCTAAGATAAAAACCGAAAAGAAGCTTTCTGAGAAACGGCACTGTGTTCTCTTAATTCATCTCACAGAGTTATACCTTTCCCATCAAGAAACCGTTCACTAAGACTGTTCTTGTGGAATGTGCAAAGTGATATTTTGAAGCCCATAGAGGTCAATAGTGAAAAAGGAAATATCTTCAGTTAAAAACTGGAAAGAAGCTTTC